>ML268172.1:0-24169 GCA_005239495.1 Nicotiana undulata
ACTTCAAATTTTGCAGATAAGTTATAAACGACACAACGGAACTATTCCCGGTTTCGGAATTTTATTCGGGCCTCGGGAACATAAAATCACCTCTCAAGCCACATTTCAAATTCTTTAGAAACCCCACAAGTTCATTAACTCCATTTTTCCTCACTTGGATCCGAAACCAATCAAATCAAACCCGTTTTACACCAAATCTCACAGATAGGACAAACAACATATAATAAACCTGTTCCGGGCTCCGGAACCATAACACGGGCCCGGTAACAAGGTTTTCACATAATTATTCACTTTCACATTCCTTTATTATTTTCAGAAAANGCATACGCCCAAGTCCCATATTTTCCTACGGACCCTCCGGGACCGTCACATCACGGGTCCGGATCCGTTTACCAAAAATGTTGACCAAAGTCAACTTTATTCAATTATTCAATTCAAAAATTCCATTTTTATCAAATTTTCACATGGAAACTTCCCGGCTACCTGCCCCGGGGCTGCGCACGCATATTGAGGTGAGATTAATGGAGGCTCTCGAGGTCTCGGAACACAGATTTAGCTGGAATTACTTAGGATGACCTTTTGGGTCATCACAATGACATATATACTATTTTTATTTTATTGTTAGTTGATGATTTAGAACATTATTAGGCTTATTACTGATTTTTTAGTTATTACAAAGGGAGTTTTAGCAACTAAAAGGTTCGGAAAAGTATTTTGCAACTGGTTAGTTTGTCAGCACGAAGGTCTTAAAGGACCAAAATAATCTTTTACTAATATCCGAACATTGAAAATATCTATTCAATATGAAATGTGGAATTTTTTTATTGGTATCGAATAACTGAGAAGAGATAGAAGAGAAGAATGAGATAAACGAGTATATCCAGAACTTTGTTCTTTGTTGTATAATAATTTACTCAAGATAAATTGATTGAATCATTCGACATTCTCTTAAATCTGTATTTTCCGCTTCAGTGACACCAAAGGAATATTAAGAGTATAACTTCAAAAGCTCTCATTTTCTCCTTTATAGTTCATGCAGATTTTCTTGTGCAGCAGATGATTCAGCACTGGAATCAGCAAAATAGCAAGGACACATAAAACCATTCACAATCATTTCTTTGATGCTAAAAGGTCAAGCTATTTATTTAGGAAGTAATGTGAACATAACAACAAAAGTAATTATAAGAAAAAGTAATATCTCACCTGATTCATAAGCTCCATTATTCGCAGCTTTCTCTAAATTCTCCCATGCATAAAAAGTGAATTCAAAATCTATCTGTTTTAACAGTTGAACACATCTCAGTTACTAAATTCACATCTCAGTGAACCTTAATTGTTTATGTATAATGGAATTATCATTAGCATGATAGAATACATCCTTATGCCAAAATATTTAGGACCTACAATGCGCATTATTGTCCTACCAATATATACATCTCTTCAGTATTTAGATAAATTTCATGGTATGATGCCCATTTATCCCTTCTTCATTTATCCATTCTTCTGTATTTAGAACACACCAAGGAATTGAAGAAACAGTAGATAAAATTTAAAATGATACTATATCTTATTTTTTTGTCCCTTGGAACATCTTTCTCCTCTTTATCATATAGAGTAGAGAGGATTATCCAAACAATAGGAAACAATAGCAATAAAACAGTTCCAATAGTCTATTGTAGCCATCTAAAATTGTAATGCTTTCTAGTATAGACACGGACTTTTCGTGGTCGATAATCTCTTCCTTGTCTTGTGATACTTATGTCACGTATCATGCCCGTACACCAAATTCTTTTGATATTGGAAGTATCTCTGATCTTCTTGAAGTCAGTCGTTTAAGTATAGCTAAGGCCACGGTCAAGTCTCTAAGGATGCCGAGCTATTACCTGACCAACTTTTACTCGTGCCTATTAAGTACTACTGCAATGATTCTCATTATTTCTCCAATGTCACCTATCAAATCAAGAAAGGTGACAGCACCAGTTAATACCATTTGAAAAATGATAAAACCAACCCAATGACGATGATCAGTGAACTAGTGTTTTCGTGGGCTTTAATAAATTGAATTCGTCCTCCTACTTTTAATTCGTGTACCTGTAACATTGACTATTATAGCAACTGTGTTTCGTCTGAAGGTTGTGCATTAGGCAGTTAATTAATGATATTCACCTTGGTATACTTGATTTTAATCAATAAATCTACTTATCTAGGTAGAACAATAGGTGCCCTTTGAATCTAGAAAGCTGCAAGTAGTAATCTTTCAGTTGTGAACTAGTTTCTCCGTCTTTATTTTCAATATACAACAGCTATGAACTAGTTGGTTAACATTAGCTTTTGATATATAACTGGATAGTTTGGATAGTTTGAGTTTGTTTTGAGACCAAACGTTGAACTGTTATTCTAGAGTAAAAAAAAAAATCTCAGCTTGGGCCAGTGATTTGTAGTGAGTATAGAAGAGGTATAACATTACTCAGGTTAAGCTCAAGTTATGCAGTATCTTTTCTTTTTAAATTTTTGATATGTATGGAGCAAAAATGTTTGGGTTACTAGCCCCTATTGAACAAAGGGAAGAATATTTTGACTTCTATTTGGTGCTTGGTTGCTCACCGCCAATGAGTAACAATGCCATTTTTTCTTTATTAGTTAACTTCAGTTTTGAAACTTAATAACATTAAGAGTATAATTAAAGTATTAGCACCATGCTGCACAGAGCCTCTTTGTCATGGCTATTTCTTGCACATATCAGTTTCAAATGACTCATGATAATGAAAAGCTTGTGTTAATATTTTAACTACACCAAGATGTCCTGTAGTTGACCATAGATGAATAGCACATTCCAGATTTTTCAATTAGAATGTATCAAGAATTGTAACTGCATAATTGTGCTTACATTTCCGTAAGAGAGATGGTTGCATAGCTCTAATTAAAGTAGGAGAAGAATATTTGCTTGTTTATGTATACACCAACATTGCATCACAAACTTTCTTAGTTATGTTTAACTGGTATTGTATGCATAAATTCTCGCATTTTTTCCTCTACTTCTTTTCTGATGATATTATCACTTGAATGTTGATTTGGAGTGTAATGGGTGCAAAATGAGTAAAATGGATCGTAATTGATTTATAAAGCAAGCTCCAACTAGCCTTGAATTGAGGATTATTATATTTCATATATTGACATAGTTATTTTATAATTTCAGGTCATACAGTCTGATGTTCGATAATTTAGCAGGTGGAAGATTTCAATATGACAAAGAGTTACAAAAATTATTTGAAGATTTTAATTCATTAGGATTAATTATATAATGACATTAGCTATTTAGTTCAAATAATATAAGTTTATCTTTTAAGTTACTGTGATATTAATATTTTGGATTAGTAGTTCCTTTTGTTTGTTAAGATTTAATGAGATATATTATGGTTTTATTAATTAATATTGATATGTTTTGTTATTTGAATTATTTTTTGATCGAATGTAGTAGTTAGTATTAATGGTGGCTAAACTATTATCGTTATAGCTAGTGACTTTTAGCACCAATTCAACATGATATACCAGCTATAAAAATGGATTATAAAAGGCAAATTAAGACGCTTATACATGAATATTGTAGCCATTATATTGTTGTTAAAAATTACTTTTAGCGGCAATTTAATTGAATTTACTAGCTATTAAAATGGATGTTAAATTGGCATACTAATATTTTTAGAAGAAATATTGCTGCCACTCTAATTGCCACAAAACAATTACCGCTAAAAGTATGGATTTTTAGCGATAATTATTTTGTATTTAGTGGCTATAAAAATGGACGCTTAAAGCGCACATTAGCCATTTTAGAGTGGGTTTAGTAGCCATAAAAGTTTCCATAAATATTGGCCGCTAAAGCAAATGAGTTGTAGCGGCAATAAGTTATACCTTTTACCAGCTTTTGTGAAAAATGCCGCTAAAGGCTTTGCCGACCCCGTCATCAGCGGCTAAAGACGAATTGCCGGTAAATGATATAACGGCTATTGGTATTGCCGCCAATGCTTTTTTTATTGCCGCTAAAGTCCCTTTTTGTTGTAGTGCTATTACACTGCCTGATTATTCTACACTGGAACAGGCTACACCAGCCCCTACATCATCAGAGGGTGCAACGATCCCTCCCGCCGATATTCGTGTTCCACCTTTATCCCTAACTTCTGATTATGGTATCTCTGATGGGGATCTTAGGGGAGCTATCCAGATGCTGACACAGTTTGTGGCTTCTAAGGCCCAAAGGTCAAATATTTCACCCACATCTTTTAGCCTGCAAGGGGATTCTGCTGGTTCTAGGGTGAACAGGTTTCTTCAGTTAGACTTGCCAGTGTTCACAAGTACTGATCCCTAGGCGGACCCTCAAGATTTCATTGATGAGATGCATAAGACTCTCCGAGTTATGCGTGCTACTGAGACGGAGGGAGTGGAGTGGGTTTGTAGATGCTTTCATGGACCATTTCTTGCCTGTCAAGACTAAGACAGTCCATGTTGTAGAGTTTGAGAAATTTAAACAAGGTAGTAAGAGTGCGTAAGAGTATCACATGGAGTTCGTGCGCCTGTCAAAATATGCCATTCACATGATGCCGACTATAGAGGCCAAAGTGCGTCGATTTGTGACGGACCTTAGACCTTTGGTTATTAATGAGGCTACCACAGCTGCCTTAAATTTTGACATGAACTATGGTAAGATGATGGCGTTTGCTCAAGCTATAGATGCCCGAAATTTAAAGAACAGGATGGAGCGAGAGGGTAGCAGTAGGGCCCGATCAGCGGGCAACCCTAGGGATTTATTTGGTGGTGGGAGATCAGCTTTTAGGAGAGGGTCATCAAGTCCATACTAGTCTTATGCTTAGTCTTCAGCTAGTGCATCGCCAGCAGGACACAATCAGCAGCAGGGGAGTTGCTTCAGGCCTAATCAGGGTAGCAGGGGGTCCCACCATCAAGGCTGATTAGGAGGGAGATTCCAGCAGCACCAGAGGCCCCCATGACCCAAGTGTGGGAGGATGTATTAGGGAATCTGCTACATGGACCTGCCAGTATGTTATGGGTGCGGGATTAGAGGCCATATTTGGAGGGAGTGTCGTTTATCCCGCCAGGGTGCGTGTAGGGGCACAACATAGTCATCTAGTCCGGCAGGTGCTACATCTTCAGCACCCCCTCCAGCTCGAGGCTCTCTAGCACCAGCAGAGTGTGGTGAAGCTAGGGGTGGTGCCTTGAGTTCAAGAGGAACCGACCGTTTTTATGGTGTGAGTGGTCGTCAGAGTACAGAGGCTTCTCCAGATGTTGTCACATGTATATTAACGGTCCAATATCATGATGTATATTCTCTTATTGATCCGGGTTCCACCTTGTCCTATGTTACCTCTTATGTTGCTATCGACTTTAGGATAGAACAGAACAGATTCATGAGTCGTTCTCTGTATCTACTCTGATTGGCGAGTCTATTACGGTCACGGGGGTTTATATATTATGTTATCACGGTACGTGGTCGGGATACCATGGACGATCTTATTGAATTGGGGATGGTTGATTTGATGTTAAAGTGGGGATGTATTAGCTTTATTCATGTTTTTCTAAGCTCGATTGTCGAACTAGAACTATGAGGCTTAAATTCCCTAATGAGCTAGTTGTTGAGTGCAAAGGGGATAATGTGGTGCCAAATGTTAGGTTATTTCTTACCTTAAGGTCGCGAAGATGATAACAAGGGGTGTATCTACCATTTGATCCGGGTTACGGACACTGATGCTGAGGCTCCTACACTTGAGTCAGTGCTAGTTGTAAATGAATTCCCCGATTTCTTTCCGGATGAGCTCCCTGGGATCCCACCAGATAGGGAGATTGATTTTGGTATTGATGTGATGCCAGGCACGCAGCTATATCTATTCTACCTTATAGGATGGCACTAACAAAGTTAAAGAAGTTAAAGGAACAATTGAAGGATTTTTTAGAGAAGGGTTTTATCTGACCGAGTGTGTCGCCTTGGGGGTGCACCAGTTCTATTTGTAAGGAAGAAAGATGGATCGCTACAGATGTGTATTGACTATCGGTAGCTCAATAAGGTCACAATAAGAAATAAGTACCCTCTACTAAGGATAGATGATTTGTTTGATCAATTATAAGGTGCTAAGTACTTCTCCAAAATTTATTTACGCTCAAGATATCATCAATTGAAGATCGGGGAGCAAGATATTCCAAAAACATCTTTTAGAACCCGGTATGGGAACTTTGAATTCCTGGTGATGTCTTTCAGGCTAACAAATGCCCCGGTAGCTTTCATGGATCTCACGAATTGAGTCTTCAAGCCTTTTCATGACTCCCTTGTGATACTGTTCATTGATGACATTCATGTACATTCACGAAGTCGAGAGGATCATGCCGATCACCTCAGGGCGGTTCTGCAGATTCTACACCAGCACCAATTGTTTTCGAAGTTCTCAAAATGTGAATTTTGGCTTGAATCTGTTACCTTCCTCGATCATGTCGTCTCCAGAGAAGGAATAAAGGTTGATCCTCAAAAGATTGCAGCGGTGAAGAATTGACCTAGACCTACAACTCCAATAGAGATCCGTAGTTTCTTGGGCTTAGCTGGGTATTATAGGAAGTTTGTGGAGGGGTTCTCTACTCTTTCCTCTCCGTTGACTAAATTGACACAAAAAGCGGTTAAGTTCCAATGGTCTGATGCTTGTGAAAGGAGCTTCCAGGAGTTGAAATCAAGATTTACTATAGCACCGGTGTTGACTCTACCAAAGGGTGCAGATGGATTCATGGTATATTGTGATGCTTCGAGGATTGGGCTTGGGTGTGTGTTGATGCAACATGGCAAGGTTATAGCTTATGCTTCTAGACAACTATAGAATCCTGAAAAGAACTATCCAACACATGACTTAGAACTTGCGGCGGTGGTATTTGCATTGAATATTCGGTGTCATTATTTGTATGGGGTCCATGTGGATGTATTCACAGACCACAAGAGCCTTCAATATATTTTCAAATAGAAGGAATGAATTTGAGGCAGAGAAGATGGCTTGAGTTGCTCAAGGATTATGACATCGACATATCATTCGGGGAAGGCTAATGTTGTGGCGGATGCTCTTAGCCGGAAATCTATGGGTAGTATGGCTCACTTGAAGGCATGTCAAAGAACGTTGGCCAGGGAGGTTCACCAGTTGGCTAGTTTTGGAGTTCGTCTTGCGGACTCTAATGAAGGAGGAGTAATTGTTCAGAATAGGGCGGAATCATCGCTTGTGGTGGAGGTTAAGGAGAAGCAATACAATGATCCATCGTTGGTACAACTGAAGGAGGGGATTCATAAGCATAAGACCACAACTTTTTCTCTTGGCGTGGATGATGATACACTACGGTATAAAGGGATACTATGTGTTCCAAATGTAGGTGGTCTTCGGGAAAGAATCATGGCAGAAGGTGACACTTCAAGATATTCCGTGCACCCAGGTTCTACGAAAATGTATCATGATCTCAAGGAAGTCTATTGGTGCAATGAAATGAAGTGGAATGTGGCGGACTTTGTGGCAAGATATCCAAAGTGTCAGAAAGTGAAGGCCGAGCATCAAAGTCCTGGTGGGTTGGCACAAAATATAGAAATTCCAATGAGGAAGTGGAAAATGATTAATATGGATTTTGTGGTAAGGTTACTGCGCACTCCGCGCAAGTTCAACTCAATTTGGGTGATTGGGGATCGACTCACAAAATCAGCACACTTCTTTCCAAATAAATTTATTGACACAGCGGAACAATATGCTCAGTTGTATATCAAGAAAATAGTCAGGCTTCGTGGCACTCCTGTCTCAATCATTTCAATCGAGGGGCTCAGTTCACAACTAGTTTTTGTAGGAAATTTCAGCAAGGGTTGGGCACTTAGGTGAATCTTAGCACAACCTTCCATCCACAGACCGACGGGCAAGCAGATCTAACTATTCAGACGTTTGAGGACATGTTGTGTGATTGTGTTCTTGACTTCAAGGGTAGCTGGGATGATCATTTGTCGCTCATAGAGTTTTCTTATACAACAGCTTCCATGCCAATATTCAGATGGCGCTGTTTGAGGAATTATATGGTAGGAGGTGTAGATCACCCATTGGGTGGTTCAAAATTGGAGAAGCTGAGTTGAGAGGGCCAGACCTTGTACATTAGGCCATGGAGAAGGTTTATATCATAAATGAGCGGTTGAAAGCTGCTCAGAGTCGTCAGAAGTCCTATTCAGATGTTCGTCACAGAGACTTAGAATTCAATTGGGTATTCTTGAAGGTTTCCCCCATGAAGGGTATTACGTGGTTTGGAAAGAAAGGGAAATTAATCCGAGGTATGTCGGGTCGTACAGAATCATCCAAAGGATCGGTCAGGTGGCATACAAGCTTGAACTACCACCCGAGATGTCATTAGTACACATGGTATTTCATGTGTCTATGTTGAAGAAGGTAGTAGGAGATCCATCGATTATTGTGCCAGTCGAGACCATTGAGGTTAATGAAGAACCGTCATATGAAGAGATTCCAGTTGCCATTCTTGATAGGCAAGTCCGAAAGTTGAGAATTAAAGAAATCTCCTCTGTGAAAGTGTTATGGCGAAGCCAGCAGATTGAAGAAGCTACGTGGGACGCCGAGGAAGAAATGAAAAAGAAGTACCCCCATTTGTTTGAATAGCCATGTGATATTTTCTATGAAGTTACTTCATATAAACTTTGTATCACTTGTTCAATTAATGTAAATGTGTTCTTTTGGGTTGTATTTGTTTCGTATGAGACCACAGTTGATATTGTTATGAGTTTTGTTACGTCGTTGGGTTGTGCATATATTGTAAGATATATTTCTGGGGCTCTTTGACAGGTGGATAGGCCCAATTACAAATGGAACTCTTGCAAAAAAATTGGAAATCTAGTGAGTTAGATAAATTTGGGGTTGCTGGTATATATGTGATGTAAAAACCAAGCTGTTTAACTTCCTAATTTTGGACCTCGACCCTTATTAGAGGACCAATGTTCTTAAGTGGGGGAGGATGTAAGTCCCCGTAAAATTATTCCTGAAAACTGGGGTTCTATGAAGCCGAGCTAGGCGTAGAGGTCAATAATAGTAGAAATTCTTCTAGACCAGCTTGCGGGCCGCAGTTAGGACTTTTTGGATTGAAGAGTGCGTTAAAAAGATAAGGAAAATATTTTGCAGAAAAAGGGAATTTTTGCGGTCCACTATGCGGCCGCAGAATCACTCTGCAGGCCTCAGAATGGCCGTAGAGTGAGGCAACCTTTTTGGCCAATTTTGATGCCATTATTGTGGCCATTATGCGATCGCAGATCCATTTCGCGGGCCGCATATTGATCGCATATTATCCTTTGAGATTTGTTATGTGGGAGTTCTGCGGCACAATATGCGACCGCAAAACAGGTTTGCGGACTACAGGCTGGTCACAAACCGAAGCAAGAAAATGTCAGGGGTTGAGTCTAATTATGCAGCCCATTTGCTAACTGAAGAAGCGTTATGCGGTCACGTATGCGACCGCAGATTTGTGTCGGGGCTCCTATTTTTCTCATTTTTAAACCCGATCCTATCTCAATAAAACACCCATTTTGGACCATGTTGAATATATTTTCTGATTTTCTAGGGAGAGAGAGAGAGAGAGAGAGAGTCCTATAGAGAGGTCCTAATATTCACCGAATTATTTTTCAATTATCACTTAAAACCTTGAAGATATTCAAGTGAGGCACCTAAGTCTTCATCCTAAGAGGTAAGAATTCATCACCCCAGTTCTTAATTCCAAACATAACTATATGACCCCTTAGTGAGATAATTCATAGGGATAAAGGTGATTACCTTGAATGCATGGGTTCCTAGAGGATGTGGGGGAGTTGTAAATCAAAGATAGAGAATCGTAAATCAAATGTAGAAAAGAATGGGTATGGGTTGGTGTAGTCTTTCCTAAATAGGGTATAAAACCTTAATGAACACATAATGTTTGATAGAATGCTCAAGTGAGCAAGGATTATAATCATTTTCCTTAGTGTGGGTTAAATTGTGCCACGTTGCTAAAATAGATTTAAGTTGTGAACATTCTGGAAAATTGTAGAAATTAAGGAAAGATGAATTGAGGTAGTATGGCTAAACCTCATTCTTTTGGAATCGAAAGCCCTGATTTTTGTAAAATTGGTGTAAGTCCCCAAATTGATCATACTAGAATTGACTTTCCCAATTGTGTTGTGTTGAATGATATATGTTCAATAATTGTACTAAATGCTTTTGATGTCATCTTTCCCTTCGGGGATAAGTGTAAAAATGTGGAGTATGTGTTAAGCAAGGTTAAGACTTCATGCCAAAATTCGAATAAAGGTTGTTATGCCAATTTGTGTGAAAGACCTATATGTGCTTAGGATATACCAAGTATTTCCCTTATGTGTACAAATGCCTTACATGATAGGCCTCATTGTTGCCGGTGATAATGTTATTGAATGTTTATAAAAAGGGAAACTTTAATTTTAAAATATGGCCAAGTGTCAAGAACAACTTAGAGAAGCCACTCATGCCAATGTATCGAAAGATAAGAAAATATTGCGATGTGAGATGATTGATTGAAATGATGATGTCTCAAATGAGATGGCCTAGCCGATCGGGCTGTGATCGAACGCCATGCTGCACACATGGTGGTAATTGTGCTGGAAATGATGATTGAAATTGTGGATATGGTTGATGTCTCAAATTAGACGACCTAACCGATAGGGTGGAGATCGGACTCTGTGTAAGAACACAGTGGCATTGTGGATTGTGTCACATGGCACTAAAGATTACAAACATAATAAGATGGATTTGATTGAGATTGTATTTTAGCTGTACATACTAGTACTATTCGACAATACTAACGTCCTTTTTGTCGGGAGCACTACATCTTTGAATGTATGTAGATGGTTCTATAGCAGACAGTGTCGGTCGCAGACAGTGGTGCATCCTCTCCTCAGTAGTCTTGGTGAGCCCCATTTCATCCGGGGGTCATGTATTGTACCTCTTGTATATCTTTTTACCACGTTTAGAGGTATCATCGGGGTCTTGTCGTCGGCATTATCATCACTATCTTTTTTATGTTTAGAAGCTCCATAGACGTTATGTGGGTTGTGTATGGGTGCTAAAGAGGTCAGGCGGATTATGTGTATTTTGAACTCTTGTTTCACTAAAATCATAAAGTGCATGTACTTGGGAACTTAACTAAGATGTAGCAAAATGAAATGAAATTAATTAGTAATGTTTATATATATGATCTTTCCATTGTTTAACTAATGGTAACACGCCTTCTCTTGATCGTAGGGTAGGAAGTGTCTAACATGCTAGCTCAACCGGATCCACTCGATTGAGCATAAGTTGCGCTCCCCGAGGTTGGGGCATGACAACTACTGCCCCAGCTGCACTTCGTCATGGTTGGGGCTATGTGAGTCGCCCCGTTCACTCAGCTCTTCCAGCCGCCTGTGTTATTTTGTCCCCTTCTAGGCTGTAGGAGCCTTATTTTACATCGCCAGTATCTAGTGCACTTCTTGCACGGGGTGCTTTTAGCGGTCAGTTTAGTTGACCAGGCCCGGGCCAATCACAGCAGCCACACCCTCTAAGAGCTTGTTTTGAGTGTGGCGACACTCGCCATATGGTAAGGAATTCCCCTAGACTTAGGAGGGGTGCACCTCCACAGACTTCTCAGGCACCACGTGCTTCACCAGGTCCTCAGGCTATGATTACAACACCAGCTACCGTCCTACCTGCTTAGCCAACTTGAGGTGGAGGTCGGGGAGGTCGAGGTTGCCGTAGAGCGGGAGGTCAGGCCAGATATTATGCTCTTCCCGCTCGTACAGAGGTAGTTGCTTCCGACTCTATCATTACATGTATTACTTCGGTCTGTCATAGAGATGCGTCGGTTTTATTTGATTTAGACTCCACTATTCCTATGCGTCCTCTTATTTTTCCTCGTATTTGGGAATATCTCGTAATTCTTTGAGTTCTCCTATTTATGTGTCTACGCCTGTGGGAAATTATATTACTTTTTACCGTGTACATCGGTCGTGTTTGGTTGTTCTTAGTGGTTTTTAGACCAGAGCCGAGTTATTATAGCTCAGTATGGTAGACTTTGATATTAATTGTGGCATGCACTGGTTGTCGCCCCATTATGCTATTCTTGATTGTGATGCCAAGACCGAGATGCTGGCTATGCCAGTATTATCGCAATTAGAGCAGAGAGGTACGTTAGAGTATACTCCCAGCAGAGTAATTTCATTTCTTAAAGCTCGACGAATGGTTGAGAACGGGTGTGACGAGTATCTAGCTTATGTGAGAGATGTTTAGTATTGATATCTCTACAGTTGACTCAGTCCCAGTAGTGAGGGACTTTCCAGATGTATTTTCAGCTGATCTTGCAAGCATGCCACCCACTCGAGATATCGACCATGGCATTGATTTGTTGTCGGGCACTCACCCCGTCTCTATTCCTCTATATCGTATGTCTCCTCTTGAGTTGAAGGAATTGAAGGAGCAGTTACAAGAGTTGCTTGATATGGGCTTCATTCGGCCCATTGTGTCACCTTGGGATGCTCCGGTCTTATTTGTGAAGAAAAAGGATGGCTCTATGCGTATGTGCATTGATTATCGTTAGTTGAACAAAGTTACAGTGAAGAACATGTATCCATTGCCTCGTATTGATGACCTATTTGATCAGTTACAGGGTGCCAGGGTGTTTTACAAAATTGGCTTATGTACAGGCTATCATCAGTTGAAGATTTGGGAGCCAGATATCCCGAAGACTACTTTAGGACTCGGTATGGTCACTACGAGTTCCTTGTGATGTCATTTGGGCTGACCAACACACCAGTTGCATTTATTCACTTGATCCACAGTGTGTTCTGGACCTGTCTTTACTCATTCGTCATTGTGTTTATTGACAACATTCTTGTGTACTCCAGGACTCGGGAGGATCATGGGCAGCACCTGAGTACTGTATTTGAGACCTTGAGAGAAAAGAAGTTATATGCAAAATTTTCAAAGTGTGATTTTTGGCTAGAGTCACTGGCACTCTTGGGTCTTGTGGTGTCAAGTGATGTGATCAAGGTTGATCCGAAGAAGGTGGAAGCAGTGCAGAGTTGGCCAAGATCGTCCTTAGCTACGGAGATCCGATGTTTTCTTTGTTTGGCGGGGTATTATTGTTGTTTTAGAGGGTTTCTCATCTATTGCAGCACTTATGACCAGGATGACCTAGAAGTCAGCTTCGTTTAGGTGGACGGATGAGTGTGAGGAGAGCTTTCAGAAGCTCAAGACAGATTTGACTACAACCCCAGTATTGGTATTGCCTACAGGTTCAGGGTCTTATACTACATATTTTGATGCGCCGTGGATTGGTCTTGCCACGGCGTTGATGCAGGATGGTAGGGTGATTGCCTACACGTCTAGACAGTTGAAGGTGCATAAAAAGAACTATCATGTCCACGACCTTGAGTTAGGAGCTATTGCTCATGCCTTGAAGATTTGGCGGCACTATTTGTACGGTGTCCCTTGTGAGATCTACACCGATCATCAGAGTTCGTAACATCTATTCAAACAAAAGGATCTTAACTTGCGTCAGCGGAGGTGGTTAGAGCTGCTTAAGGATTATGATATCACCAGCTTGTACCATCCCGGGAAGGAAATGTGGTGGCCGATGCTTTGAGTCGCCGAGCAGAGAGTTTGGGGAGCTTAGCATATCTACTAGAAGTAGAGAGGCCATTGGCGTTGGATGTTCAAGCCTTAGCCATCCAGTTTGTTAGATTGTATATTTCTAAGCCGAGGCGAGTGTTGGCTTGTGTGGTCTCACGGTCTTCTCTTTATGATTGTATCAGGGAGCGTCAGTGTGATGATCCCCATCTCCTTTTCCTTAAGGACACGGTTCAACACGGTGATCCTAAAGAGGTCACTATTAGAGATGATGATGCACTGAGTGAAGACATCTCCGGAATGGATTTTTGTCGGCTCATTTAGCTCCGTTTAATTATTTTGGACTTAAGAGTGTGTCCAGATTGTGTTTTGGAGACATGTAGCTGAATTAGGCTTGAAATGGCAAAAGTTAAATTTTTGGAAAGTTTGACGAGAAATGGACATTTAGATATCTCTGTCGTATTCCTATTCTGGAAGTTCGAGTAGGTCCGTGATGTCAATTATTACTTGTGCGCAAAATTTGAGGTCAATCGGACATGGTTTTGTATGTTTCCGCATAAGTTATAGAAGTTTGAAGTTTCAAAGTTCATTAAGATTGTATTGCAGGGTTATTCATATTTTTAGTGTTGTTTGATGTGATTTTAGGGCTCGAACAAGTTCATATGGTGTTTTAGGACTTGTTGGTATGTTTGATTGAGGTCCTGAGGACCTCGGGTGAGTTTCGGATGCTTAACAGATCGAAATTTAGACTTGTGTAAATGCTGAAGTTCTTCAACTTCTGGTGTAATCGCACCTGCGGTGGGATTGGCCGCAGGTGCAGAGACGCATGTGCGGATGGGAGCTCGCAGATGCTACCTTGGTCTGGGAAGCCTGTGGTCGCAGGCGCGACAGAGGAAGCCAATTGTCCGTAGAAGTAAAGGTCGAGCTGGGGGGAGATACTCGCAGAAGAAGACAATTGTCCGTAGGTGCACACACGCACATGCGGCCACCTGATCATAGAAGCGGACCCATGTATCTTAAGTCAATTCCGCACCTGCAAAGGAATTTCTGCAGGTGCGGCATCGCAGGTGTGACAGGAAGCCCAAGACTCGAAATTGCTTGGCAGAAATGGCTAAGTTCGAGGGTTTTATCCCATTTTCAATTTTGGGACTGTGAGAGCTCGGACTAAGGCGATAATTAAAGGGTTTTTTAGAGTGAACTTTTGGGTAACGATTCTTAACTCGTTTATGGTTATATTCCACTAATCTATAGTTGATTTCATCATTTTATTAAGGAATTTGGTTGAGAAATTTGGGGACAAGGGTTGGAAGTTCTTCAACTATGTTTTTGAGCTTTGATTCAGACTTTGATATCGGGTTTGGATAATTTTAGTACGAGTGAACTCGTGAGTGAATGGTTGTTTATATTTTGTGACTTTTACCTGATTCTGAGACGTAGGCCTGGGGAGACGTTTTAGAGCGATTTTTGAAATTTTTGTTAAAGTCTCGATTTCAATAATTAGATTAGTATATTATAGTTGTATTTATGGTATGTAATTGTCTTTGGCTAGATTTGGGCCATTCGGAGTTGGATAATCGAGGAAAATGCATTCTTATTGACTAATTGAGCTAGGTTCGACGTAAGTGGCTTGTCTAACCTTGTGTGGGGGAAATCCTCTTAGGATTTGGTACTGTTGTGATATTTTAGTGATATGTGAGCGTCGTGTACGGGAGGTGACAAGTGCGTATACGGGCTAATTGTTGTAAAATCCATTTTTTCACTAAGTATTAGCTTGTTACACTTTAATTGAGTTATACTAGCATGTGTAGTTATCCTGTTTAGCTTGGTTTCACATGTATATGTGTCTTAAATATTTATTTGAATTATGTGCAGCATATTTAGTTGAATTCCCGCCTTTACTTAAATTGTATCAACCTTAGCTGTAGAATTCTTGTTGTTAATTGCTTTCTTCACTGATTTGAGCTATGTGTTTACTGTTGGGGCTACAAGGCGGTACCTCGGGAGATCCACCCTTAATATTTACTTCTGGGACTACGAGGCGGTACCTAGGAAGATCTCCCTGCATATTTACTTTTGGGACTACGAGGCAGTACCTCGGGAGATCCCCTGACACATTTACTTTTGAGACTACGAGGTGGTACCTCTGGAGATCTCCTCGCATATGTACTTTTGAGACTACGAGGCGGTACCTCAGGAGATCTCCTCGAATATTTACTTTTGGGACTATGAGACGGTATTTCGGGAGTGCCCCTGTTGTTATCTCATTGCTCTATGTTGTTATTTCTCTGTGAATTCTTTCCGTTAAATTCTCCGTTTTACTTCATTTTGTTATATCATTTGTTTTATTATTATATCCCAGTAGGACCGGACCAGACCCTCGTCACTACTCTACCGCGGTTAGGCTTGGCACTTACTAGGTACCATTGTGGTGTACTCATGCTACTCTTCTGCACATGCTTTGTGTGCAGATTCAGGTGCTTCTTATCAGCCCGGCTATTGGCTGTGAGTGCTTGTTGCTGTACGGAGACTTCAAGGTACATCTTCTGCGTCCGCAGACCTCGGAGTCCCATTCTATTCTCTCCTATCCGTACTTAGATTCCGGTGTATATAGATATTAGTATTGTAGCTTGTGACTTACCGGGTTTTGGGGAACATACTGTGTATACTCGAGTGTTGGGTTTTGTACATGCCTTACGGCATCTTATCGGTTATTCTATTATCTTGTTGCAGTTTATTGTAAATTTTACTTTTATTTCTGTTTTTCGCAGTTTTTTAGGCTTACCTATTCGTATAGATTAGGTATCGTCATGACATTTTACTGAGGGAAAATTGGGTTGTGACACCTTGTCCTGCAAGTAGGGGTGTGCATTCGATTTTGACCCTTATCGATAATTACTTATCGATTATCGATTTGTACATATGCTTATCATTATCGTTTCAATAAGGTTTCGATTTCGATTTATCGAGTTTAGGGCTTATCGATTCGGTTATTGATTACATTAGTCGGATCAGTTAATTTTGAATTAATTGAGCACGTAAACTTGTAATTATACAGTTAAAAAGGCCCTTTTCTCTACATCGTTGTCTTTTTTTTTATTGGGTTCTGTTCTCTATATCATTATTGATAGATACTACGTTAATTAATACTACCTAACATAGTAATAATGGCGAGAATTCAAAGGTTTGAAAAAATTAGTCAAACTTAAATTTTCTGACTTTTAGAGTTTCATCCAGCTTGACTTGGTCAATTCTTTTATATTTTACTACTCTTTTACTCTTTGTTTGTATTTTAACACATGCATTTTATTTTGTCAACGTGAAAAAAGATTTTGTATATGTGGTATATAAATATTCCTAAAGGTGGCTATAAAGTAAAAGTTGATAATGTTTGGTAAATGGTAAGTGAGATAAGGAATTACGTGTCTGCTGCATTTGTTTCTTGTTGTGTAGTAGTATTATTTGTCTTTTCTTGTATATCTTATCGGTTTATCGATAAACCGATAACTGAAGAGGACAAAATCGAAATAAAAATCGATAACTCGATAAGGAAAATTTCGAAATCAAAATCGGAATCGATAAATCGATAACAAATAATCGATTCGATTTATCGATAAACCGATAACTGAAGAGGACAAAATCGAAATAAAAATCGATAACTCGATAAGGAAAATTTCGAAATCAAAATCGGAATCGATAAATCGATAACAAATAATCGATTCGATTTATCGATAAACCGATTCGAATGCACACCCCTACCTGCGACACAGTAGCTATGAGCCCCCTACACCGTCTACACGTGCATTTGATACACATGTTGAGGATGATGATCCAGAGGTAACTACATTATGATCGCTATGGTAGGATCATCATAATCCTTGAGGGTGACAGGTAAGAGTTATTTGTTATTTTTACGTTTATTATTTTATAATGTTTTTACTAATATATCCATGTGTTTTTATTACTATATTGCAGGTTCAGGCCGGGTAAGCAGACTACAAAGATAATCACCAATGCGATCAAAAAGCTTTATTGTGGCCCGTATGTGACTTGGACTGATTTCCCATTCTCACTGAATGAGCGAATTTTCAATCACTTAAGGTATAAATGTTCTTTAAGAAGTTTAATAATTTTTGTTTATAATATTTTCATCTAATATTTAACTTTTGAAATGCAGAAAAAGTGTGTACGGGAAGACCACTATAGCGAGGAAGTGGCTGTAAATTTTCATCATAAAGCTTACAAGAGATTAGCGGATCATTTCTCGGATAGTAGAAAGAAGAGAAAGAGACCTAACTGGTGTGTAACATTTATGGGATGATTTATTAAGGCAATGGTAGATCGAGGATTTCGTACGAAGAGAGAAAAAGGAAAGAAATCTCGCTCGTCCGAGAAAGGAGGCTCCTTGCACACTGGGGTGCTATCAGCATAGGGACAATAAAGAGAAGATTGGTAATTGCTTAAATTATTGTACTTTTTTAAGTATATCAATTATATTTATTAACTAAATTAATTTGTTTTCAGGAAGAAAAGTATGGGCGTCCAATGAGACATGATGATCTATTAAAGGAAACACATATTTTAAAGAAGAAAAAAGAGGGGGATGGAGATAGGTGGGTTGAGGACTGGGCAGAGACTGCATATGTAAGCTTTCAATTTTCTTTAAGTGTTATAATTTACAATTTTATTTAAGTGTTCTAACTTACTTTTATAAGAATTTTTAAATATTAATTTAATTTAAAATAATGTAGGGTAGCTACCAAAGTAACGTGGATGAATTCATTCGTAGTCAACCAGCTGGTGAATCGGGCGAGCCAACCCAACCTTCGGATGAGGATGCTAAAAAATATGGTTGGAGATTGTTGGTGGTCCAAAATGGGGGAAGGTATACAGGCTTCCTACGAAAATATTCCATCGCTATTGGTGTGGAATGCAAGGAATAGGGACTTCCTCACAGGGTGAGGAACTTAATAGGGAGAGCCTCTCGACTATGCGGGAGACAGTGACACAGCTTACATCCGAGCTAGAAGCGGCCATTGAAATACAAAGGCTTAGATATGCTCAATTCCTTGGTATGCAAGCTCAGATCAGAACTCTCCTTTCTACTGGATCTTTTGCGTTGCCCCGATCTCGTGAGTCATCGCCAGAGGCTCGTCCTCCACGAGATTGTTCCTCCTGTCCTCCTCATGTTCGTTCCTCTTGTCCTCCCCGTGATCGTTCTTCCCGTCCTCCACAGGAATGTTCTCTATTCCGTCTTGTAGATGAAAGTTCATCAGAAGGTGATGGCGTTGTAGAAAATACCCCTTGACCAATACTTGATATACTTTGAACAAGACTAATAGAACCGGTTTTGAATTAGATTAAACAATTATGAACTTGTTATAATTTATTTTTGCTTGGTTTTGGATTGTGATGTCAGTTGAACTTTAATTTGTTAGTTTTATAGTATTAATTGGATGTTTGGTTGTTGTTTTTGGTTTTTTGGTTGGATATGAGGTGAATTAGGGGTTGTATGTGGTGCATCGGTGGTTATTATATGTGAATTGGGGGTATTGGTATGCTGTTTTTATTTGGCAGGTGGTGTAGCTACCAAAACAGGGTTTTTCTGCCAAAATTAAACCCAGAAAACGAACCAACCTTGGTCGGTTACTGATAAAAAAAAATTTAATTGCACAATACCGACTAAAGTTGGTCGGTTAATGTACAACGAATTCCCAGAAATTCAACTTTACCGACAAAATTTGGTTGGTTTGCTGCCTGCCCAGTCATATTTACTAACCAATTTTGGTCGGTATTTTTAATTTTTAATTATTTATAAAAAAATATATTTTTCATTACCGACCAAGGTTGGTCGGTATTTTAAAATATTAATTATTTAAAAAAAAAACAAATATTCCAATACCGACCAAAATTGCTCGGTAGGAAAAATTAATATATTTAACACAACGGCCAAGTTTGGTCGGTAAAATTAAATTAATAAAATAATATTCTGACCAATTTTTGTCGGTATGTCAATTAAATTGTCAGATGGTCGTGTATAGCATACCGACAAATGTTGGTCGTGTCATGCCCCAAAACTTAGGGAGCACGACCGGAGCTCAACCGAGGGAACCCGACTGAGCAAGCATATTAGATTCTTTCTACCCAAACTAGCTCATGAACAAAGAGAAGACATATTTTCATTAATTAGATAATAGGGAGATCAGGTATACAATACTACATCATTTCATTAGTTACATCATTTTAAAGTCTTAAAATACACATATTTTTCGTAGTTTGAAGTGGGATAAATGATTCAAGCGCAACAATATTTCGTTCGACTTTTCCAGCACACATATAGAATCCACACTGTGTCTACTGAGCCCCTAATAGATACAAAAGAGTGTTATAAATGTCACGACCCCAAATCCTAACAGGCCGTGCTGGCGCCTATCGTGAAATTAGGCTAGACAACCATCACTTTACTACGCATTGGTTCTTTTATAATAGATCACAATACAATAATAAGCAGCGAGCATAGAAATAAAATAAATTATTTAAATCTTAATGCCCCAATAAGTCTAAACAAAACCTCTCAAGACTGGAGTCAATGATCATGAGCATCTAAAAAGAATTAAATATAACTCTGCTAATGTCATAATAAATGTCTATGAATCAATTGCATGAACTAATCAAGGAAGGGAAATAGAGAAGCTGTGGATGCTGAACAACTACCTCGAAATCCCGTGAACTGCTGCTAACGAACAAGGCAGCTACTGCTCCAAATCGGTACCTAGATCTGTGCACAGAGGCACAGGGAGTCTTTATAAGTACGCCAACTCAGTAGTAATGAAAATAAATCATAATCTGAGAATTATAAAACACACAGTACAGATACACCAATTCACAAAAGCCAGTAAAACACCAATTCACCAGATAGTATTCATCAAATACATGAGTTCAAAAATCGGTTTCCAGAAATCCTTTGAAACAAGTGTAATATCAGTATGTCTCAGTAAAATTCTCAGTAAAAACTAGTTTGAAAACCAAAGCAAATCATAGTTCGAAAACTCAGTAAAAATCTTCATAAAACTGCCCCTCGAGCCATAAACATTTTTCGTAACAATTTCTTTATCAGGCATTCTTACAATCACTCAGTAACAGCCCCGTGGGCAATAATCATCACTCAGTATCAGCCCCGCGGGCAATAATCATCACTCAGTATCAGCCCCGCGGGCAATAATCATCACTAAATAGGTACCTACGCTCACTGGGGGTGTGTACAGACTCCGGAGGGGCTCCTACAGCCCAAGCTCTATAACAACATAAGGCCTGAAAGCCTCCTCAAAATATAGACCTGAAAGCCTCCCTCATATAAGGCCTGAAAGCCTCCTCACAATATAGGCCTGAAAGCCTCCCTCATATAAGGCCTGAAAGCCTCCTCACAATATAGGCCTGAAAGCCTCCTCACAATATAGGCCTGAAAGCCTCACTTAGTCAGACACTCTCAATTTGCCCTTAGGCCTTAAACATACTGGGTTCTCGACCCAAAATAGTATTTCATTTTCAAGAAATAGTATCAAAATACTCTGACTTTCAAAACAATTTTACAGGAAAATACTGAGTGTAAAATCATAACATATCGGTGAGGAAAATATAGTAAACACAACCCCAATGGGTAAACAAGTCGGCACTAGACCCCAACCACGGCTTACAGACCAAATCATATCAAGTATATATAGTACTATTGAAAATAAGATTTAGAAAGCCGTTTCGCAACTCAATAGTCGCCTAAGTAAGGAATATATCTCCAAAGTTTCAACATTTTCATTTCAAAACCCGTGAAAGGTTGCATAGTCCGGGGTTTCATACCCTCAGGACAGGATTTAAAGACATTACTTACCTCAAACTAGCCCGAAACTACTTCGCAATGCGTTTGCCTTCCGAATCAACTTCCGGATGCTCCAAATCTACCAAGTTCAGATTTTTATCATCAAATTATGCTCAAGGAATAAATTCCAATTGAAAAATATCGAATTTAGCTCAAAAATCCGAATTCGGTCGAAACCTGACCCCCAGGTCCGCGTCCCGAAACTCAGATATTTTTATACCAAAATATTCTTCGTTCTCTCATGAGTTCGTACATATAAAGAGCACCAAAATCGGAGTTCGTTTGACCCCTCAAATCGACCCTTAAAGGTCTCATAATCTCAAGCCCTAAACCCACATTTTTCTACTGATTTTTATGAATTAAACACTGGGATTATGCTTCTTTATCACCTATAATTGAGTTTTAAGGTCTAAAATGCTTACCTCTATGAAGAACACTGATTTCCCTCTTGAAAAATCGCCTCAAGAGCTCTCTGTCCGTACAAAAATGGTGTAAAAAGGGTTTAGATCGCGGAAGGGTTTATTTTATAACTGCCCAGTTGTTTGACCTCCGCGATCGCGGTCAATGCCCTGCGATCGCACTGACCAGCCCCTTTTTGACCTCCGCGATCGCGGTCATCAATCCGCGATCGCACTGCTCTGCCCCTTTTGACCTCCGCGATCGCACAGCTATGCTGCCCCTCTACTCCGCGATCGCATACCAGTGTTCGCGATCGCAGTGAAGGGAATTGCTGTTGTGCAAAACCAGAAAACCAGCAATGTTTTGAAGTCCAAATGAGTCCGTTAATCACTCGAAATCAATCCCGAGCCCCTCGGGACCCCAACCAAATATACCAACACATCACATATGATCATTCAAACTTAGTTGCACCCCCGGAACACCAAAACTAACATCAAATCACCAAAATCACACCGGATTCAAGCCTAAGAACTTTGAAATTTTCTAACATCCACCAACGATGCCGAAACTATCCAAAACAACCCTGATTGACCTGAAATTTTGCAGACCTATCGAAAATAACATTACGAACCTGTTCCAACTGTCGGAATTTCATTCCGACCCCGATAGCCTATTTTCCACTGCCGACCGAAAATCGCTAAAAACTAACTTTCGCCAATTCAAGCCCAATTCTACACCGGACTTCACAAAATTATTCTG
Organism: Nicotiana undulata; assembly: GCA_005239495.1. Classification (NCBI taxonomy): domain Eukaryota; kingdom Viridiplantae; phylum Streptophyta; class Magnoliopsida; order Solanales; family Solanaceae; genus Nicotiana; species Nicotiana undulata. Next base: position 22,696 of record ML268172.1, read on the forward strand.
AACATACTCCTAAGTCCCAAATCACCTAATGAAGCTATCCGAGCCATAAAATTCGCATTCCGAGGCCATTTACTAATAAGTCAACTCTCAGTTGACTTTTCCCATTTTAAGGCTATTTTAAGACTAAATGGCTAAATTCTCACCACAATCATTCCGATTCCGAGCCTACCAACTCTAACACATCAAAAACAGTATAACCAACCTATGACAAGTCAATTACCGTAATTGTTAATGTAAGTTCTACGTAACGACCGACCGGGTCGTTACAATAAATGTGTCGGCTTCAAGGCCTCGGCTAAACCTCAAGTACAATACATAAAGAACAAAAGATGTATGACCGCGAGGATGGTGGCAGAAATTCTGGTACGTATCAAGAAGATGCCGGTTAATTATCCAATCATGAGATTAATTACTTTATTTATAATTGTATCAAGAGTAGAATTCCCCTGCTATATAAAGGGTGTCTGATCATTTGTAAGACACATCACATTTACGCAATACAAAGCAATATACTGCCTTCTTCTAACTTTTAATATCTTTTTACTCAATTCTTATATCAATTGAATCTTCACTTGGTTCGAGGGTGATCGAACTCGAGGGCCAAGGCTATTCGATTCGTTTGGTTTGCATTTATTTCTTTTACAGTCAATTTCAATGTTAATATATATTCTCAAGTTGTGCCAAGTTAGTATCCTTAAAACCACGTATAAATTCAATTATTATCCGTTTTTTGGTAAACACATATTATTTGAAAGACTATGTTAAAAAGACATGTATTTAGTTACTGAGTTATATTTTTAACACTTGAGGAACCAACATCTCTCCTTCCTTTCCTTTCCTTTCCTTTTCGTTTCATTTTCATTATTTAGAGTCTACAAATTTTAACCATGAAGAAGACGATTTTATATTTCTTCTCCTCTTTTTTACATTTGTGTCTTCGTCGAAAGTTAATCATAGACAATTTAGGAAAACTTAGGGTGTGTTTGGTATAAAGATAAATATTTTTCAATAAAAGGTTTTCTTGGAAAACAAGTAGTAATTTTATTCATTTTTTGGTGTTTGGTACTTAAATCAATAAAAATATTTTCTCGAGAATATTCATAAATAATTTTGATACAATAAACATGAAGCCATAAAATTTCGAACCAACAACCCTCCGAACTCACAAATTTCATAAACTTCTGAACCGCAAAACTTCGAACCCGTAAACTTTATAATTTTTAAACCCGTAAACTTCGAAACACATAAACCTCCGAACTCATAACTTTGGAACTTGTAAAATTTTGAACCTGTAAACCGAAGATGAAAAAATAAAACTGAAAAATATATATTAAAAAAAATATTTTTTCCGGTAGGGAGGGGAGGGGGGCAGGTGGTGGGTGGAGGTGCAGAAAAAAAAAACAGATTGAAAATTACAAAAAAGTAATTAAAAAAAATTGTGCGGGAGTGGGGCAGGGGTTGGGTGGCGGGAGGG
>ML268172.1:30755-55504 GCA_005239495.1 Nicotiana undulata
GGGGGGGGGGGTGTTTAGAAGTGATTTCATGGAAGCAATTTCAAAATTTAGGGATTGTTTTAGGGCTAGGGACGACGGGTTCTCATTTGCGAAGGGGAGTTCTCATTTGTGAACTCAGGCAGTTTTGATAGACTTCGCAATTGCGATTCCTGAAGACTTCGCATTTGCGAAATCGATTGTCGCATTTGCGATAACTAAGAGTAACTGATGTCTTCGCATTTGCGAAGAAAATGTTGCAAATACGACTTCTGGGAGGAACTGAAGACTTCTCATTTGAGAAGTAAAATGTCACAAATGCGACATCAGAGAACGAGCACCTGCATATTTTGAAATTTCTGAAATTTTTTCTAAGTATGGTTTCAATTGTCCAATCACTCTTTTGACATCTAAGATTCATTTTGCAACATATTTCATAGCTATACCCCGTTTTCATTTAGATGATTTGTTTTGCAGGCACATATAGTGAGAATGAGTTCCAACTCCGCTGAATCCTCGCCTGAAAGTCCCATGGAGCTTGAGGACAATTATGACCAACACAGATTTCTATCACGAGAGTGTCAGGAACGGTATTATAACGAGCAAATCACAAAGAAGCTGCTCCCGGAAAGTGGAATTGTGATGGATAAAGTTAAGGAACGCCTTCCAGAGTTCTACTGGAGGCTTGTATCTATGGGTTGGATGTGCTTCACCCCTCAGTCTTGCAGAGCAAATGAGAAATGGGTGAGGGAGTTCTATGCTAATCTCCCTGCCATCAGCATGAGAAAGCCAAAGATGAGGATTCGAGGAAAGATGGTGCATTTTGGGGCAGAAGCTGTGAACAACATCTACCACCTCCCTGACCATGACATGGATCCATTCCGTGCAAGAGATCGTCTCCTAGGGGATTGGTTGGTCTCCTAATTATGCCCGGGTGTGGATGTTCCTTGGGTCGTGGATAAGAAAGGAATTACATCCCAAGAGTTCACCGCTGAAGCCAAGATATGGCTAGCCATTGTGTGCAGTCGCGTCTCTCCGGTGTCCAATATCTGGAATGTGCCCATACTGAGAGCCCTAATGGTGGCTTTTATACTTGATGGCACTCCACTCCACATTGGCGAGATCTTCGTCAATGAGCTAAAAGAGTATCTTCTCCTGAATGGTACGCCACTACTTTTCGTATCTCTTATTACTAATTTGTCCCAGTTGGCTGGGGTTGAGGAGGATCGGGGGCCAACTGGGTAGCTCCATGTAAGCCTATCTACCCCTTGAAGAAGAGAGAAGAGGGTGGAGCTGTCAAGAGCAAGAAGAGAAAAGTGGGATTGCCTCCTCAGGCCGAGCAGGTTAGTCAGCCTTCTTCTTCCACAGGTGGACAATTTGCTGTGATTTATGAGGAGATGTGACAGGTTCGCGAGCTGGTATCTCGACTTCCATGGGGATCAGGGGAAACGTCTGAGGAACCCTCTGCATATGTTTCACAGAAGGACTTCAAGAAGTACCTTGATGACCAAAAGAAACAGGGGGCTCATTTGAAGCACCTGGAGAAAGCGTACAAAGATTTGGCCACGGAACATGGTGGCCTGAGTACTTCTCATGCCAAACTGGCAGGTACACATGCCCGAATGCAGAAAAGGGAGAAGAAGATAGATAAGGTCTTAATTCACATGTGGAAGGCTGTTAAGGGGTTGTTTAAGGTGCTGAAGCCTCAAGAGCCACTGCCATCGACTGAGCCGGAGGAAGAGGAAGATGTTCCAGCTCCCTCGTCCTAGGAGGAGAGAGAGGAGGGTGCGATGGAGTCTGACAGCGAGGGGAGTACATGATGCAGTATTCAGGGGTTTACTTTATTTGTTAGATTTTGAGTTGAGGGGGCCTCTTTGAATAACTGTGATTGGGGTGTAAACTTTTTTATTTTCTTGTGGATGGATGTTAGGATTTGTCTTTGTTTTCCTATGACGATTTAGTTTGTTTCTATTTGTTTGGGGTAAATTGGTATGTTGTTCTTTGCTCATTATGCGACACCACTTTGTTTTCGTAGGAATTGTAATATTATATGCATAGTATGTTTTACTTTGGTGGTGATATATTTGGTAATTGGTTAATCCTTTTTGGAACAATTCGTATTCTTTTCGGTGATGGATAACTTCGTGACTTTCTTTAGAGAATTGGTCTTGTAGTGTAGATATATTTTGTTAATTTAGAAAGAATGAGTGGTTTAAGTTGATGTTGTGCCCATAGCCTAAATTTGTGGCTTGCTTGGTGCCAACATGATTTACCTCGACATATGAATTCTTGATCCTCTTTGAAAAAGAAATGGTTGAAGTAGGGATTATCATCACACAATATTCTGTATGAACTCTTGCTCTTATATTCCCAAAATAGTTTTCCAGGCTATATGTGGTTCCCTTTGAGATTCACTGATTTGGCCTTGAGTTTTGTCTTCCACTTGAGTTTTCACGTACCATGAGTGGGGTTATTTATTGGGATGTTTTCTTGCATCATTTGTGGTTTAGGACTGGTGTTGCGGGAGAACCTGATATGTCGGTTCGCGGGGGAAGAGCATGTATTCCCGCCATTTGTGAGTGAGTAGAAGAATTCAATCAATGTTGGAGATAACAAGAATCACACGATAGAGTAAAACAAAATGGAGTTTGTTCCTAACTTGATAGCCTCTGAGAGATTAGTACAGACGTCTCCGTACCGATCCTTCAGACTCTATTAAGCTTGTTCGTGAATTATGAGGCCTAGGTAACCTAGTGCTCTGATACCAACTTGTCACGACCCAAATTCCCAACCCACGGGATCGTGATGGAGCCTAACACCAAACTTGCTAGGCAAGCCAATGTTAGAACTAATTTAATTATCCTCTCTTAAGATTTACATGTACACCACCGAACAATATAAAAATAAACTAATTCTATTACTTTCCCATGTAAAACTTCATGAATAAAATAATAATCAAATAAATAGGCCGAGCCATGAACTAAATTTATAACCATAAAACTACCCCAGGGTCCGGTGTCATAATTCACGAACTACTAAAAATACTACAAATAACGGGCTGAAAGAATTATGTATCTGTTTTGAAGGAAATAAAACAGTGTCTAAAATAAGAGACTCCAGGAATCTGCGGCTTCCAGCAGATCTACCTCGTGTCTCCGAGCAATGATGGCAACTACTAAAATATCCTAACTCAGACCGGTACCTGGAACTGCACAAAAGAGTGCAAAATGTAGTATCAGTACAACCGACCCCATGTACTGGGTAAGTGCCGAGCCTAACCTTGAGGAAGTAGTGACGAGGCTACGGCGGGGCAAATATAACATAACCTGTAAAGATATATATATATATAATAAAGCAAGAAAGAAATTCTAAGCAAAACAAGAAAAATAAACTGTAACAATAAATAAAATAATTCAGCTGCCTTTTCCAGGCCTCAGCTATAACCAAATACTCACATAAGTTTCCAAAATTCCAAATTTAGACTTTAAAATAAAAGTAAGTGTGAAATACGAAAAATAGTAGAGTAAAACAATAATTTTTCAAATCTTTATTTTTCTTGAATAATCAGTAAAACATAGGTGTCCTCCCTCATTGCTCCTTGTTGCGGCGTGCAATTCATTCCCACCTGTTCACCCTTATTGCTCCTCCCTATATATATCACCCTTATTACACCTGTTGCGGCGTGCAATTCATTCCCACCTGTTCACCCTTATTGCTCCTCCCTATATATATCACCCTTATTACACCTGTTGCGGCGTGCAACCCGATCCCACCTGTCCACTTTTATCACTCCTTGTTGCAACGTGCAACCTGCTCCCACCAGACATATCATCTCATTTTATTTATGAAAATTTTCACAAGTCAGGTCAATCCTTTCACACCATTTTTGTCTTTACAATCGTAAACAGAAAATGGTACAACTCATAAACTTCATCAAATTATCATTTCATAATGAAACCAACCAGAACATATGTAAATATCGTAACATTTTCATCCAACTCAAGCTTTATGTGTCATAACAAAACCAAGGGAATAACCAACACTTCTAAAATACTCGAAACAATACTTAACAATAATTTAATGAAACCAAATAGACATGTAAGCCTCAATGATCATAAAACAATTAAGCCAAGAAGAAAATAATTGGAAACGGGGAAGGGATCATGTTAGACATATAGTTTGGTAGTGCAGAGGTACTCGTCACCTCACCTATACACCACACACAAGCAATTTCACATAACAATAAGGTTGGGGATTCTTATTCCCTCAAGTCAAGGTTAAACCAAGCACTTACCTTGATGTCACAAGCAATCTACTGCTCTAACACAACTTTTCCTTTTGAAGTTTCCTCTAATCCACTCGAATCTAATCACAATTGGTTCATTATCATCAATTATTTCTTAAAGGAATTAACTTTATTGAAAAACTAATGATTTCCTATGTTTTCTTATCAAACTACAAAAATCGATCCCGGGCCCGCTTGGTCTAAACTCGAGGTTCGGACCAAAACCCTTTTAACCGTTCTCCCCCGAGCCCGGATATATAATTGGTTTTGAATCCGACCTCAATTCGAGGCCTAAATTCTCAAATTTCAAAATTCCTAAGTTCGATTTAAAAAATTCTATTTTTACCATGAAAACTCTAGATTTTTTGTTGGAATCTTGTTAAAAGTTATTAAGGATTGAAAGGAATTATGATTTGGAGAAGTTTGGGTCTTTTGAAAATCGCCTATGGAGGTTTAGGGTTTGAGAGAATTCAAAAATGGGTGAAAATCCCGTCTAAAATCTCACTTAATAGGCTGCAGATGCTGCATTTGCGATCCGGAGTTCGCATTTGCGACATCTCGGCTCCCTAGGCATACTTCGCATTTGCGATATATATATATGTCGCATTTGCGACATCTGGGATCCTTGGCATACTTCTCATTTGTGAAATATATGTCGCATTTGAAACATCTGGGCACACCAGAAACTAGCAATTTTTCCCGACAAAAAAATGAACATAACTTCCTCATACGATGTCTAAATTTGATGATTCATTTTCCTATTGCTCGTAATTACTATATGGATCTAATGATTCAATATAAACTGAATTTGGAGCTTATTTGCTTAATGTGGTATCATTTATGCTTGAAGAAACGATGATGAAGCATAAAAAACAAGCGCAACATAGCCTAAACCTATCCAAAACTCACCCAAGCCCTCGGAACCCCAAACCAAATATGCACGCAAGTCTAAAAATATCATACATACTTGATCGTGCGATAAAATCATCTAAATAACATCAAAAACTACGAATTTAACCTCAAAACTCATGATGTTTCTCAAGAACACTCAAATTTTCTAATTTTTCAACCAGACGCCCAAATCATGTCAAATAAAGTCTGATTCTCACCAAATTTCACAGATAAGACTTAAATATCATAAGCAAACTTGTACCGGGCTCCGAAACTAAAATACGGGCCCGATACTAAGGAGTTTAAACATTAATTCATTTCTTTACTTCCTTTAAAAACCAGCACAATAATTTTCTTCAAAATTTGTTTTACAAGGCTAGGGACCTCGGAATTCAATTCTAGGCATACGCTCAAGTTCCATATTTTACTGCGGACCTCCCGGGATCGTTGGAACACAGATCCAGGTCCGTTTACTCAAAATGTTGACCAAAGTCAACTAAGAAAAAAATTTAACTCTAAAATTACTATTTCTCATATTTTTCTCATAAAAGCTTTTCGGATTCACGCTCCGATTGCGCACGCAAATCGTGGTAATTAAAATGAGTCTTTTTAAGGCTAATGAGCCTGGAATGGAGTCTTAATTAATAAGATGACTCTTTGGGTCATCACACAATCAAATGAGCAAGATAACTTGAAGCAATTTATTACTCATCAATTGGTGAAGCTTTGTGTGCTTTCGTAAGTGTTTTACCGAGTGTTGTTCAGGCTCCACGAGATCATGTTACCGCATGTTGATACCCAACTTTTCCTCATATTTTTATAAATATCATGTATAATTTCCAAATATCATTTCTTGCATTATTAACTAATTTATATGATTCATATAAGAATTTTCTATAACTTTCTATAATTTTTAAAGCTTAAAATTGATTTTCTTGCATTTAATTATTTAAATATTTATTAAATATCATTTAAAATTATATTGGGTTTTAATCATCCAAGTTTATTATATATACCCACATGCATGTTTTATTACATTTTATGTCATTTCATATAATTATATTTTTGCATTTTCGAGTTATTTATACATTTTTGCAATAATAGCCTATGCTTTACAGTTAATTGCATTTTGTCAATTAATTCAGGGTCAAAATTATTCTTATATTTTTATAACTTTCATCTATTATTTTAACATATTAAGTTGCATAAATAATATTTTTATATTTATTTCTTAATTTTATTAAATTATTTTCCCTTAATTTCTTGTATTGAAAATCCAGCCCAATACAAGGTTAATTTTGGACCAAAGCCTAGCGTAATTCCCACTGTCCCAAAACCAAATGACCCTTTAATAAACTCGGTCAGTACCCATTTTAAATGACCCACCCCGCTCATCTTTTAAATCATGGTCGTTAATCTCTCAATATCAACGACCCTCGCTGACCCAAGCCCTTTTAATTAACCAAACATGGAAACCCTGCCTCATTTCCCACCTAATAACTGCCTCATAATCCCCTCTACTCTACTCTTCTCTCTTCTGAATAACCCTAGCTGCCTCTCCCTTAATTCCCTCTTCCATTCATGTTGATAATGGGATTCCACCATTATTTTCTTACCACATCAATATTTCTCCGCTACTGGTCACACACTTATGGTATTACTTAAGTATTTGCCCTATTTTGGCAAATACTATCTCTATATCGTACTGGAATTGACCTCAATCTTGGAGATTTGAAAATGTTTTGTCCATATACATGAAGAAAGGCCTGATTCTTCGTACGAGTTGGCCAATTTTTGAGTATTGAACCCTAACTAGGGTTTAGAGTTCCATTTCGTTCCTTTCTGGTTACTTTACTGATTGGATGTGTTATTTTACTCTTTTTTTCGTGTTTACTTGATTTTATTCCTTGTTTACTTGCCTGATTCTACCATTATATAACCCCTCCCCAATTTTCCCTTTAGAAAAACTTTTAATCACTGAAAAATTACTACTACTCTCTTATTCTTATTCATCTTATACTACTCTAAGGCTCAATTTCTTGGCCGGAAGAAAGCCAAGGCCACCGTGATGCAACTATCGAACTTTTCTCAGTGTGAGCACTGCCCAGGTTTCATTCGAAACCCTTGGGAACTTTAACGCACTGAGATTCGTGGGTTATACTATTCATTTTTCTATTCATTGGAGTATTTATTAAAATATTCTTCGTATTTACTTATTCCTTAATCTGTAACTAGTAAGTACCTATGGCCTTTGCAATTCCCTTCTCTTTGTTTGAATTCATGTTATGCATATCTATAAATATTTTTATGAATCACTACGATATTGTATACTCTGAAGCTCTTCTTGAGGCTCTATGCTTTCTAGTAATCAAATTTGCCTATTTGTTGTCCTGATTCTGTTTTCTTATGTTAGTTTGCTCTAATGTGTATGTTTTAATGCCTACAATTATTCTGATTTTAGCTTCTTACTTTGTTTTGTACTCTTGTGATGAAACGAGTCATGCCCCATTAGTGTTCTAATTCTTGTTGAGTCATTGTATAACTTAATGTTTCATTAGAGTAACTTTTGATCATGTTACTAGCCTAAACCTGCTTTCCCTACTACGTGTAAGCTAATGCATATTCTCTGCTCTGTCTTATATCTTTTTAATAATCAATACATGTGTGCCAGACTTTTTTAAGTCATTCCTGCCCAACCCGCTGAGTTCCCGATGTTGTACTAGTTAGCTAAGGCCCGTTTTCATGCTATTTAAGTTCTAATGGATGTTTACACGTACGCAATCATGTGCTCTTCAACACAGTTTGAGACCTTAGGAAACCTCATAACTAGTCTCCCTCTCATATATGGCAAACTAGTATCAAGTTCAATACTAGCCTATCTTGCTTCTGAGAATCGACATGTCCCTTATATTATGATTAATATTCAGTATGCTAGGGTTTTTCCCAAGTTCCATTATGCAATTGCTTGAATGTGAGCTGATTCTGTTACTTTGTTCCTTTGGGTTTTCATGGTGAACATTGTCATGTGTTAACTGTGCTTTGTTTTCCTTTTGCTTGAATCTTTTAGACATTCATCTAATGTCCCCTATGTTGACTCTGAATCATGCTTCATTATTGAAACTTTTTGGAATGGTTTACTATCCTATGTAGTCAATTAGGTCACTCTTAAACTTTGTCACTAAAACTACGAGCATAAACCTGCCTCGCGTGCCTCCCAATCTAGCATGATCATGTATATATGTCTAGGTTAGAGTTTTTGTTAGCCACAACTCTAAGAACTAAGTGTTTAAGATGATTAGTTAATTCTATGAACATTTTGTCACCTATATGGCTGATTTGAGTAAGTAAAATTATTCGTTAGGCCTATTGTTGAGGCATACATTTTGGGTTGAGTATGGAACTCATGTTGCTATGGTAAGCGGTGTATGGTTTTGATGTTGTGCGAAGAATAAGACCATTGAAGTCCTGGGGACATCCCTGAATTGTTATGAATTAGGCTAATGTTTGTTATATTGGGCATCCTGTAACTAGTCATATTTAGGTTATACCATGTCATTTGGGCCTGTAATAATTTGTTATAACGAATAATGGAGAGATTAATGAAAGGGGCTGGGGGTATTCTAATATTCGCGTGAAAGGGTAGAAAATATGTCAATATGATTTACATGATTTATGTGCTACTTTGTTTAAACTTGCTTTATTTCTGCATATCAGTAGAAATCATAGCTATAGGAATCAACACATCTCACTTGCACGTTATTCAAACACATTAGTTCAAGTATTTACCGTACTCGATTCTACGTTACTAGTGTGCATTTTGATAGTATGCACATAGGATGTATAACATATACTTTTTGTCAACCTAGATACCATGCCTTTAGGACTTCAAATAATCAGTCGGTCGATTACTTCTATACCTTTTAGTGTACTGCCCATCTAGATATCATGACTATAGGACCCCAATCTTTTATTTAACTACTCCTGTTTTTTTCATTACACTACCCCGCCTAGATGACATGCCTATAAGAGTAAAGTGTTAAAAATTAGGTTTGATTTGTCATTGATTAGAAATCCTGCCTAAAGGATGTTGTCACTCGCTTAAAAAATTGTTATGAGATCAACGTTGTTCATACTAAACTTTCAAGACTGTTTCATTGACTTAGTTATTAACTATTAGAAATCTTGCTTATAGGATACTGTCACCTTCTTGAGATACACGTCTATAAAGTCAGCACTGGTAATTCGTAATTCTGGGATCGTTTCATTGCACAAACAATTAGAAGTTATGACTATAGGATTTACAATGCTTGCAATCTGCCTAAGCATTAGTCTTAAAATTGCAGTACTACCTGCATAATACCATAAATCAGAATCATATAGAAATCATGCCCATAGGACTTAACGACTCAAATACGTCTTAATCCTAAAATTGTTTACTGTGTAGCTTGGAACTTGCTTGTGTGCCTTCGTTGTTCTGTGTGGAGGCTAACATGAGCCACTCTTTGTTATTATGAGCAGTCCTACTTGTTCTGAATGTGCAATTAGTTTTATTATTTTGAGCAACCTAGGTAAAATCTATAACCACCCAAATAGAGGTCCAAAGCCTTCTGAACCAAATGTACGGGACAGGTAGTGCACGCTTAGGATACGGTTTAGAATTTAATTAGAGCGCCTTTAAGTAACAACGTCAACATAGTAATTGGGTAGCATAAGATGATAATTTGTGCCCGCTGAATAATATGAGCAGCCCTTACCTCAAGTGAGTTGCGAAGTATTATTTATGTTGCAGGAAGTGATCCTTTAGGCTAAAAAACGTTGGACCCATCTCCCTTCCTTCATATGCTTGTTATTTACACCTAGTAATTTAATGTAGAGCAACACAATTGTGCACTTGTAATTATTATTTATTTGTACCAATTATCATGTGTTATGATAAGACTCTTTGACTTCTATATTTTCCTTTATTTATTTGATCACTTAGCCTAATTACATAATTCACATAGTTTAAAATTCTGTCGAGACCCACATTTGTGGACCTCGAAGAGCTCCTAACACCTTCTCTTCGGGATAACTTGAGCCCTTACCTGATCATTGGTGACATAGACTAGTCAAACAGAGTTATTTGCAAATAGGTTCCCTAACACACCTTAAAATCGTTTGGTGACGACTCTTCTCTTTTAATACCTTCTTTAAAAGAGTTGTCACACGTCAAAACCCGATGTCGCGAGCAAATGGGGCGCGACAACATGGCGACTCTACTGGGGACACTTAGGCTCTTACCATAACGAACTTGACTTATGTGGACTACTTTCTTTATTTTCCTATATTTGTTTAAAAATGCTATGACATGTACATCCCTTCCCTTATTCACCTTGATTTGTTTTAAATAGCTATGACATGCATATCCGTTCCCTTATTTACCTTTATTTGTTTTAAATTTCTATGGCATGCACATCCCTTTCCTTATTCTCCTTTATTTTCTATGACATGTATGACCTCTCTCCATCTCCTTCATCTATTCTAAGACCTCTATATTATGACTCGCTCATCCCTATTTCCCTACCTGCTTTACGTTCTCGCACATTTTGATGAGCTAAATTGACTTCTCTCTTTATCTTTCTTTTCTTCTCTTTTTTTCATGTTCACCTTTACTATGTTATTTACTATTTTTATCTATTCTTATCATGCAAATACTTGCAACGTGTTGCTATTTCTGTATAAAGCATGCTCCACATCATATTCCACTCATACCTATTATCAACATAGTGGCTCTTGATGAGTGTCCGCGCTTTCTTGAAATCACCCTTTTAAATCGGAAATGCTTATTTGTGGCAGACTAGTCGATCAGCGGTGCAGTCGATGGTCCCGTTCCTTCCCCTTTGAAGTTGTCCACTTGGGAGTACTAGTCTAGACCCTTCTAGAAAGCTCACTCCAATTTGAAATTTACATGCATCATGCTAAACCTAGTACATGTTAAAGAGTTATTGACGTGACAACCCACTTAGATAAAACCTTGTCCAAAGTGCGACGAGATTTCCATAATCGTAAAGGACACTATCATGTTATGTGCATTACTTGGAGAAAATGTGTCAACATGCTGATTGTTAGTGCGCAAATAGTGGAATCTGGAGGGGAAAAGGGCTAACTTTTATTTGTTTACAAAAATGAAGCACGTAATCCCTAGGTTCGGTATGATCCAGAATGTCCCGCCTTTGCTACGTGACTGGTGGAAAGACCTTGCACCTTGTGATAAAAAACATGAGAGGAGTGTACTTGTTGACCTGTCATCTTTGCTGTACATTCAACAAAATAGAGAACTAATGGAGTCCGCTACCATGTTCTGGATGAGAAAATAGTTGTTTTTCGATTTAGGCATAGCAAATCACAATGTCTTCATCATGATGAGCTAGCCATTACTTCCTTTGGATGGGTGCATCGCCGGGTTGGTTTTCATTGTCTGCTTCTTAGGGTTGTTGATCTTTCCAATGCAAGGAAGAATGATTCATTCTCTTTTAGCCATGGTCGACATGACCTTAATAGATGGTATCGAAGGACAAACTTATACTATCATCCCATTGATCTTAGCTGAGATGTACCTTGCCCTAGATCAGTGCAAGCACGGGTTCAGGCACTTTGATGGTTGGAATCTATTGCTACAAGTCTGGCTGCTAGAACACTTTCAGAGGGGTGAATATCATCAACAACTTTTGTGAAGGCAAATTAATGACTGCATAGCCAACCATCACCTAAAGAAAATGACGTTTATTGCAGACAGGTTTGCAAAGCTTGGAAATGTTGTAGGTTGGGTGCGTTTCTTCAACAATCTGAAAGACGAGGAGGTGCATTTGATGTTTGAATGATTTCCTAGTTGTAAGTTTATCAACATATCGAAGAGCACTACTTATTTGGTGGTGATTGGACTGCGAGGTATCTACCTTTGCGCTCCTATACGGGTAATGGGACAAGTTGGAAGAAAATAGGTCATACCTCGAGTTTCTCACATGGCCCAATAAAATGAAAATTTCAAGGGAGATTTATCCCATTCACATTTGAAGCGCAACACATGTGGAACCAACAGATCATTGTGGAAGGAGAAACTATTGAGCCTGACGTGTATCACACCAGTCATATGTACTACTATCTATCGTGGCTGGAAGATGACGTACCTGGGGACGTCAAACCAGGAATCAATATGAAGGATATGATCATAGATCAGCTCGTTGAGGCACGAGTGAAGTACAAGAGGCTACACAAAAGGGTATTCAAGTCTGAAGCCAAGCATTTGGAGCAACATAAAGTGAACGTGGAGGAGATTAGGGAATGGAAGGAGATTGCAACTAGGTCAAATGAAAGATTAGAATACTTGGGGAAAGGACTGATGGATCTAGAAAGGAAGATGAAAAAGAGAATTTTGGATTGTTAGGGAATGGACGACGATGAAGGAGGAAAGCTGGCAAAGGCTTACTTGTTGCTTGATATGCACGATCTGGGAAACATGATTGATAGGGTCAAGAGAGCCAAACATGGAGAAGGTCCTTGAGGGAGAAAATAGTTTCGGAGATAATGTTCTTTACTGCTTTCTATCATAGATTAGATTTCGATAGAATAAGGCAAATTAATGCCATTAGTGACATTATTATTATTATTATTATTATTATTATTATTATTATTATTATTATTATTATTATTATTATTATTATTATTATTATTATTATTATTATTATTATTATTATTATTATTATTATTATTATTATTATTATTATTATTATTATTATTATTATTATTATTATTATTATTATTATTATTATTATTATTATTATTATTATTATTATTATTATTATTATTATTATTATTATTATTATTATTATTATTATTATTATTATTATTATTATTATTATTATTATTATTATTATTATTATTATTATTATTATTATTATTATTATTATTATTATTATTATTATTATTATTATTATTATTATTATTATTATTAATATTATTATTGTTGTTGTTGTTGTTGATGATGATGATGATTTAGTGAAAGATTATTTTGGCTTATTTTTCCACCAATGAAACGCAAACGTTGGCATCAATTTTCTCCAAGTCTATGTGTCTCTTTGGCCTACCTCAGGCACAATGAGGTCCTCAAAATTAGGACGCCAATTATTGCGAATTCTGTGATACGTGTTTAAATATTGCAAACACTCTTTTATTTTACCTTACTGACTTTGTTACCTTTTGTTTTTATATCTTTTATTCCCATTCCCAAAGGTTGGTTTTGCATAATGGCATCATCAACATACCACACTAGATCTAGAGATCCTCCACCTCCTCCTCCACCCACCAACCAGAAAAGCAAAGGCAAAGGCAAAGGCAAGATGGATGATTTAAGTGGTATCCGAAAAAACAATGCTACAGTGGCGAAAAATATTGAAACTTCAGATGGTAGAAGCACTCCGGGGCAGAATGAGTTGGTCCTACGATTGGAACAGAAAATCATGGAACTACTGGGCGATCTTGAGCAGGTCCAAAATCTTGCAAACCTTTCTCTTATTCGTAATGTTCCCGACATCAACAACAGAATCCAACTACCCAGAACCAAACACCACCATAAAACACACAAAATCAGAATCCACCACCCATAGCTCTGAAACTTCCCGCATAACACCAATATCAAAATCTTGTACCTCCAAGAACCTTAACCCACCACCAATAAAAACCCCTCAACAACACCACATCATCCAACTCAATACCAGCAAACCACTACTTATCACACTCCCCGAAATGCACTACAACCTACGCAAGATCTCGAACACTCGACCAACGATCACCCATATACCCATGTTCTAGGAAATCATCAAAGCAATATGATATATGTGGAAACCTTACCCCATACCCCGTAGCAAACCCTATACATAACTGATTCGAATAGGAAGGACCTACTCATTCAAAACATGGAAGAGGAACTCAAGAAACTTACAGGGAGAGTCTAGAGTGTTGAAGGTGGGAAAGACGTTAAAGGTTAGAATTACAAAGATCTGTGTATTCAACCAAATGTGGAACTGGCAGAGGGTTACAACCCTCCAAATTCGAAATGTTCGATGTCAATGGTGATCCGAAGGTGCATCTAAGAACATACCGCGACAAGCTTGTAGGAGTAGGTAAGAATGAACAAATCCGTATGAAACTGTTCATGCGAAGTTTTACAGGAGACACCTTTTCTTGGTATATCAGTCAAAACCCGAAGAAGTGGGGAAATTGGGTAAGTATGGCATCCGATTTCATGGACTGATTCAGGTTCAACATAGAGAACGTGCCACATATTTTTTATATCCAAAACTTGTAAGGCTCCCTTAAAAACATTTTACCTAAAACCCAGGGTTTTGTGGTGCCGAGGTAGGTGTAAGTGTTAATGATAGTAAAGATATAGACTTTTGGCTCTACAAACTCTACGTCCGCTCTACAAACTCTATGTCAACACCAGTTGTATGCAAAGTTTTTGAAATGTGAATTTTGGCTTGAATATGTCGCATTCTTTGGTCATGTTGTCTCTGGAGAAGGAACTGAGGTTGATCCCCAAAAAATTTTAGCTGTGAAGAATTGGCCTAGACCTACTACTCCAACAGAAATTCTCAGTTTCTTGGGCTTAGCTGGATATTACAGGATGTTTGTGGAGGGATTCTCTACTCTTGCCTCACTGTTTACTAAATTGAAGAAGAAGGTGATTAAGTTCCAATGGTCAAATGCTTGTGAAAGGAGCTTCCAGGAGTTGAAATCGAGATTGACTACGACGCCAATGTTGACCATGCCAGAAGGTACAGATGGGTTTGTGGTATACTGTGATGCTTCAAGAATCGCACTTAGGTGTGTGTTAATGAAACATGTCAAGGTGGTAGCTTATGCTTCTAGGCAAATCAATAATCATGAAAAGAACTATCCTAACACATGACTTAGAGCTTGCGGCGGTCGTCTTTGCATTGAATATTTGGTGTCATTATTTGTATGAGGTCTATGTGGATAAATTCACGGACCATAGGAGCCTTCAATATATTTTCATGCACAAGGAATGGAATCTGAGGTAGAGAAGATGGATTGAGTTACTCAAGGTTTACGACATCGATATCCTATATCATCCGGGGAAGGCTAATGTTGTGGCAGATGCTCTTTGTGGGAAATCTGCGGGTAGTTTGGCTCACTTTGAGGCATATCAAAGGTCGTTGGCCAAGGAGGTTCATCGGTTGGCTAGTTTGGGATTTCGTCTACCGGACTCTAGTGAAGAAGGGGTGATTGTGTACAATAGGGCTGAATCGTCGCTGGCGGTGGAAGTCAAGGAGAAACAATTAAACAATCCATTGTTGGTAGAATTGAAGGAGGGGATTCATAAATATAATACCGTGGCCTTTTCTCTTTGAGTGGATGATGGTACCCTAAGGCACTAGGGGCAAATACGTATTCCAAATGTGGATGGTCTCCGGGAAAGAATCATGACCGAGGTTCACACTTCTAGGTATTCCATGCACCCGGGCTACTGGCCTTTGTGGCAAGATGTCCAAATTGCCAGCAAGTAAAGGATGAACAACAAAGGCCTTGAGGGTTGTCACAGAACATAGAAATTCCAATGTGGAAGTGGGAAAAGATTAATATGGACTTTGTGGTGGGACTATCGCGCACTCCACGCAAGTTTGACTCAATTTGGGTGATTGTGGATCGACTCACGAAATCAGCACACTTCTTTCCAGTTAAATCTACCGACACACCAGAACAATATACTTAGTTGTATATCAAGGAAATAGTCAGGTTGCATGGCACTCTAGTTTCTATCATCTGTGATCGTGGGGAAAATTCACGAATTATTTTTTGAAGAAATTTAAGCAAAGTTTGGGTACTCAGGTGAATCTTAGTGCAACCTTTCACCCGCAGACTGACGGGGAGATAGAGTAGACTATTCAAACACATGAGGATGTGTTGCGCTTGTGTTCTTGACTTCAAAGGTATCTGGGACGATCATTTGCCGCTTATAGAATTTTTCTTAAACAACAATTATCATGCTAGTATTCAGATGGCACAATTTGAGGCTATATATGGTATGATATGTAGATCTCCCATTGGGTGGTTCGAGTTTGGGGAAGCGGAGTTGATAGGACAAGACCTCGTGCCTCAGGCTATAGAGAATGTTAAAGTTATTAGGGATCGATTAAAAACTGCTCAGAGTCATCAAAAGTCTTATTCAGACGTTCGTTGTAGAGATTTGGAGTTCAAATCAGATGATTGGGTATTCTTGAAGGTTTCCCCCATGAAGGGTATAATTTCGTTTGTTAAGAAGGGGAAATAGAGTCCGAGGTATGTCGGGCTGTATAGTATAGTTCAGAGAATTGGTCAGGTAGCGTACAAGCTCTAGGTACCACCCAAGATGTCGTTTGTGCACCTGGTATTCCACGTGTCTATGTTGAAGAAGGTAGCTGGAGATCAGTCAGTTATTGTGCCAGTTGAGACTATTGGGGTTAATGAAGAACTAACATATGAAGAAATTCCAGTCACCATTCTTGATAGGAATGTTCGAAAGGTATGAAATAAAGAAATTTCCTCCGTGAAAGTGTTATGGAGAAACCAACAGGTTGAAGAGGCCACCAGGGAGGCCGGGGAAGAAATGAAAATGAAGTACCCTCAATTGTTTGAAGACCTGCCCAGTTTCGGAGGGCCATTTTGCGTGCCGTTGAATCATTATGCGGTCGTACATGCGACCACAAATCATGTTCAGGGATTCATAATTTTTTTTGTTTTTCTAACCCAACCCCATTTCATTTAGAGTCTATGGACCATTTCATAAGGAAGAACCTGATATTTTGAGAGTGAGAAAAGGGCTCTAGAGAGGGAGAGAGTTCCTCAACCAATTATTCCTAAATTCTTACTCAAATCTTGGGAGGTTAACAAGGAAAGCATGCTAGGTCTTCATCCTATAGGTAAGATTCTACACCCCAACACTTAGTTTCGAAATTTAACTAGAAATGGGCAATTAGTAAGATAATTCATGGGTATGGGAGTTGTTTATTTTGCATGCATGTGTTATCAAGGGATGTGGGGAGATTATCGAGCTAAAAATGGCAAAGCATGGGTTGTGGGATGATGGTATCCTCCATAAAAGGACCTTGAAACCTTAATGCACACCTAGTGTTTCATAAGATACTCGAATGAGCTAGAACCATGATCATCTTCCTAATTTTGGTTGAATTTGTTACATTTCTAAAACAGATTGAAGTTGCTAAGAATTCTGCAACATTTTAGAGTCTAAGGAAGCTCAAGTGAGGTATGGTGGATAAACTCTTCCCTTAGAATTGATCCCCACAATGTCATTGTAAGTCACAAGTTACTTGTTATGAATCGATTATTCCGAATAAACTTTGTGTCAATAGACTTTTGTGTTCAATGTGTATTCCAAATTCTCTTGTTAAGTTGTACTACTATTTGATAATGTGTTTAAAGAATTGGGTGCTTAGCTAAATGCTATGACGTTAAGTTACATTTCAAATGATAGCTAATGACAATTGTGTAAGAAATCTCAAAGCACTTAATACTCTTGTTTGCACATATGTATGCTCAGTGTCTTGAACATAAATTCCTTATCGTTGAAAATCTATGATACTGGTTGAAAGTGAAAAGGTGAGCACGAAATATGAAACATAAAATATGAATTAGGACCAACACGCCATATAAAAAGGGGATACTGCAATTGTGACCACTGGTGCCAACGAAATAAAAAGATGAAGAGGTATGAAATGGGATGATTGATAGAAAAGGAAAATGTCTCAGTTGAGGCGACCAATCCGATCGGGTCATGATCGGATGCCATGTCGCACACATGGAGGTGATTGTGTTTAAAATTCAAATTGAAATTGTGATTATGGTTGATGTCCTCTTGACACGACCTAGCTGATCAGGTCGTGATCGGATGCCATGCCGCACACATGGTGGAGACTATAATCGAAATGGTAAATGGTGGCATACCGGTACTAAATATCTCCCAACATAAAATATGGAAATCACTTGGAAACTTGTCTGGTTCCTAACTTAATATTTTAGGTATTGTTTGAGACTCCCATTGATTATATGATTGTCCATTCTTGTTTAATACTTCATTCTATTGAGATGGTGCTTAGTCATTCATACTAGTACTATTCCATATGTGCTAACGTCCCTTTTTGCATGGGGGGGGGGGGAATGCATATTTAATAGATGCAGGTGGCCCCACAACATGCAGCTTTGATCATTGATAGCGGTGCACCCTCTTCCCAGCTGACTTGGTGATCCCCACCTCATTCAGGGTTGTATATCTTTTGTCCTTATGTATTATGTTTTGAGGTATAGATGGGGCTTTGTTGGAGGCACTATTATCGTACTCTTTTGTATCTATTAGAGGCTCCCTAGACATTGTGTGAGTGGTATGCCGGAGTTGGGAAAGTCAAACTAGTAATTTTTGTAACTTTATCACACATTCCACATCAAACTATGAAAGTGTACGTATTCTGAAAACTTATAGATGATGAAACTACTGATAATGAATTGGTGTTGTTGTTCACATGGATCTCCTCACTGCCTAATTAATGAAATAGTTCTTCTCTTTATTCATGAGTGAGTCCGGGTAGAAGGTATTGTACCAGCTTGCTCAGTTGAGAGTTGGTCGCGTTGCCTGAGGTCGGGGCATGACAAAATCTCAAGAAGAAGCTGACAGAAACCTTTCGCGAATATGCTACTCATTGGAGATCAGAGGCCACAAAGGTAAGACCAACACTCGAAGAAGAACAAATGAACAAGTTCTTTATTTTATTTTTTATCAATCCACTAGGCAGTGCCTAGGGCTAGTTTTTATCTATAAAAAATTAAAAAACACATTTTCATGAGGTCCTAAAATAAGAGAAAGATAAACTTTGAACTCTACATATTGCCTATTATCAAAATTGAGTATTATACTCAAAATTGATATCACATAAGATCTACTAAAATTTGTATAACTAAAAACTAGCCCATTGGTTCCATGTAAAATTATGTTCACTTCCGTCTTGCATGTCCTGTACGTCAAAGCCCAAATCTGTTGCTATTCATGCTGCTTGCACAAATGGTCCTTTTCCTTGTAAGCCAGTGTTTGCCAATTACAAAAATAGCTCATTTCCTTCTGTACTCTTCTCCTACTTTGTCTCTCTTTCTTGCCTGCTCTCCGTCTAAAATGTAGTGTTGTAACTGCTTTGTGAATATCTTGTGGTATCCTATTGTTATGTTGCATTAAGATATCCTCCCCCCTTAGCTCGATTGCTTCCATAAATTGATGCCAAAACTGCCTAGTCGACTACCCAATGCATATCCTTGCATATGTATTTCTTCTATTCTTCTTCTTGTGTGTCTGAACTGTGATGTCTATTTTTTCCTTTTCATGTACTGATTTCTTGGATACAATCATACCATGCTGCATTAGGATCATGCAGCTCCTTATTCCCAAAATTCCCAGAAAATATGCCCATGTCTGGAGATGCAGCATGTGTTTCCATTTTAGCATGTTGCATATGTACTGTTGATGCCAGCATTCGTGTGAACTCCACCTGAATTTTGTGGAATCCAATATGTAGTACCATTCCAGTGAACTCGATCTATTAGATAACATTGGTCTTTCAAACCTAATGTATCCATTATTCCTATAGGTGAGTGCAAGTCCCTAACTCTTTGCTAGTTTCCTTAAAAACTTCACTGATTATTTTGATCCCAACTTCTATGCATGTGCCTACTACCAGTACTCCTTCAAGGGGTTGAGCATTCAAATCTAATACCACCCTACGAATTTGTATCCAATAGTAGGCCATATACACAGTACCTTTACGTGCTAAAAAGAACACATAGTTAGTAAAAACCTCGATCACCATATCCTTCTCCCAAAGGAGTTGAATATGCTGATCTGCATAACCATTAATTTTCTCTTCATTTCCCTTTATGCAGTAAGTTCTTTGTTAGAGCCCAATATCTGCAATATTATGAAAGATATTCATCGAGAATCCCAAGTTCTCAAACATCATTAAACTGGGAGAGAATATAGAAGAAGGAATCACGAGCGAGATGGTGACTAATTTCGAGGCGCTGCAAGCCACAAATAAAGCCTGCAATCAGGAGGTATTTCAAAGAAGAAAGAAGTGGGTGTTGTAATGGTAGAACAAGGGCCTAAGTCTCCCCTCACATACCAAACACCTCTACCCACATATCAACCCTCACCCACCAAAATACCAATACTCTGCAACCACCTACCATACCTACAACACTCAACCTGCATATTACCATTAACCTCCACTTGCCCGCCAAAACTACCCAAAGCCATGTCCAAATTTTGACCACAGAACCCTTAGACAATACACCCAATGGCTGAACCCATATCCCAACTATATGAGAGACTGAAGGACGTTGGTTACGTCACCCCTACTCCTACGGTTTCAGGGGAAAATCCTTCCCAATGGATCAACCCCAGCAAACCATGCGCTTATCATTTCAGCATGAAGGGTCATACTATTGAGGAATGCCGCACGTTGAAAGACAAGATTCAGACACTGATCGACATTAAGGTTATACAAGCAAAGGAAGCTACATCGAATGTCCACAACAAACATCTCCCGGATCACAGAGGTGAGGGAGTGAACGTGATAGAAACTGACACAGAATGGGATTAGGAAGGGCCCATCGGACTCATTCAAGAGGGAGACACTCCTAAAACATCTGTGGTCGCCCCCATTCCAGTTGCGGTAGCTATTTGAAGTTGAGGTAGATACATCCTTCACTTTAATGGTAGCTACCACACCATCTTACAATGCTGATGACATCACGTGGGATTATGTTGCGGAAGAAAGAAAAAGGAAAAAGCCAAAATGGAAGAAACATGTGTCGTGCAAAGTATGACTAGAATTGGAAGAGTTTACACACTTGAGAATTCAGGAGGAACAAGCAAAGAAGGTGAACCTAAGCCACATGTTTTTGAGACAGGCACTGACGATCTTTGGGGGATTATACAAGCAAGGGAATACTCTGTTGTTGACCACCTATACAAGACTCCTGCTCAAATATCCATCTTATCACTTTTCCAAAACTTAAAAGCACAAAAGAATGCTTTGATCAAGGTGTTAAGTGAAGCTTATTTACCCGTTGGCATCACTAGTGGAGAGATGGCTAACATGGTCGGACAAGTACTGGAGAGTCACAAAATCACTTTCCATGAAGACGAGTTACCACTAGAAGGGCTGAGTGACGACAAGGCATTGCACATGACAGTGAAAATCGAGGACAAGTTCATTGCTAGAATCCTGGTAGATGGAGGTTCGAGTCTGAACATATGTCTACTGACAAATTTGAAGAGATTAGGTAAAGGCCTGCACGAGATACAAATGGGAAGCATGAATGTGAAGGCCTTTGATGGATCTCAGAGAGCCACTATCGGGGAAATCAACATTGATCTATAGATGGGTCCGACTTGGTATGATGTAGAATTCCAAGTGCTAGATATATCCGCCATTTACAACATGTTGTTGGTCCGACCATGGATACATACGACTGGGGAGATGTCTTCCACTCCGCACCAGGTTGTGAAGTTTGACTGGAATCATCAAGAAGTGATCATTCATGGAGACGGAAGTAACCCTATCTACACAAACCAAACTATTCCATTCATCAAAAATAGAAGGAAGCTGGGTGGAGGAAAATACCACCGCATTGAGCGAGTTAACACAATTGAAAAGGATTGTTAGTGGAGCGATAAGATAGAAAACATATTAATGTGGACGGGATATGAACCAGGCAAGGGTCTTTGTAAGAAGCTTCATGGGATCACTAAACCCATACAACCACAGTATTATGGCACGACCTTCGACTCGGGTATGCATATACCATACAAGAACATAAGGACTGGATACCGCCATGGTGCGCCCATTATTATCTGCTAGAAAAACCCATACCACCTCTGCACCAGACATTCCGTCAAGCTGACATGATGTGGGGATCTGAGGAAGATGAGATTTTGGCCAACATAAGGAAGTTGTTTCTAGATGAATAAGACATGGACTGCAGTGCAATTGTTGAGGAGGAGGAGGAGGAGGAAGAAGGATATGTTCTCAAAAAACTAAACCGCTGCACCATCCTGGGCTCGCCGAGTTCCCAGGAAGCCTGACAAATTAACATGGCTTGTTTTCAAATTGTTTTGAGAATTTAAGACATTTTCAGTATTTTATTTCTAAATAATTACTCGATCCATCGAGTTGTACTTGTTGACAATTTAAAGTTTTATTAACGTATTATTGCTTTTCATATTTATTATTATCTTCCTACATTCTTTTCAGCATAACTATTACATATCCTAATGAACCTACGACGGTGTCATGTAATGAGACAACGCAACATAAGGGCAGTTATTCGGAAGATTTGGAAGATGATGTAATACCTGAGGAAATTGTCAAAGAAATAGAGAATTTTGAAAACAAACCAAAGTCTAATTTTGAGGAAACTGAGGCCGTTAACTTAGGGGATTCTGAAACAGTCAAGGAAACTCGCATAAGCATTCACCTATCACGAACAGAGAAGGAAGAGTATATCAGGTTTCTAAAAGAATATGAGAATATTTTCGCATTGTCCTACGACTATATGACTGGTTAAGCACATCCATAGTAGCTCACATGCTACCTACCAATCCCATGTGTCCATCGGTAAAGTAGAAATTCAGAAAGTTCAAGCCAGATATGAGTTTGAGACAAAAGAGAAGGTCACCAAACAAATTAAATCCAAGGTTCTCCGAGTGGTCGAATACCCGGCCTAGTTAGCCAACGTTGTGCCGATTCCAAAGAAAGATGAGAAAGTTAGAGTATGTGTCAATTACCAAGATTTTAACAGAGCAAGTATGATTTCCCATTGCCTAACATACACATACTAATAAATAACCCCGCCAAGGATGAACTCCAATCCATTGTAGATTGCTTCACATGATATCATCATATATGGATGGATGAATAGGATGCTCAAAAGATCGTCTTTATCACACCATGGGGAGTATATTGTTACAAAATGATGTCGTTTGGTTTGAGGAATGCTGGGGCCACCTACGTGAGAGCCATGGCGGCTATCTTCTACGACATGATACACAAGAAATAGAGGTGTATGTGGATGATGTTATCATCAAATCTAAAAGGAGTTCGATTACATAGCAGACCTCATGAAAATTTTTGATCGACTTCAAAAATACAACTTGAAGTTAAACCCTGCAACATGTGCCTTCGGAGTCCCTGCTGGAAATTTTTTAGGTTTCATACCCACCGAGGTATTGAGTTAGACCCATCATAAATCAAAGCTATCTAGGACTTACCACCACTAAAGAATAAGAAAGATGTTATAAGTTTTCTAGGACGCCTCAATTATATCAGATGTTTTATAGCATAATCAATTGTGATATGTCAGCCAATCCTCAAAATGTTGAGGAAAGATGATGCAACAAGCTGGACAGAAGAATGCTAGAAAGACTTCGATAAAATCAAGGAGTATTTATCTAAACCGCTGCGTTCCGGGGCAACATGAAAAAACTAGGAGGAAAGAGCAGGAGGTATATTATCTGAGCAAGAAGTTCACACCTTACGATGCCTAGTATTCTCTATTGGAACGCACATGTTGTGCTTTGACATAGATAGCCCAGAAGTTGAGACATTATTTCTGTGCATACACTATATATCTCATATCAAGGATAGATCCACTAAAATGTGTTTTCCAGAAACACATGCCTACGGGTGAATTAGCAAAGTGGCAGATATTGCTAAGTGAGTTCGACATCATCTATGTACCTCAAAGGCAGTCAAGGGGAAAAACATCGGCTGATCACTTAGCGGAGAATCCCGTAGATGTATAATATGAACCATTGATGACATATTTTCCCGATGAGGAAGTGTCATTTGTAGATGAAGATATCATCGAATCATACAACAATTGGAGGATGTTATTCGATATAGCAACAAATTTTAAAGGAGTGGGCATCAGAGTTGTATTTCTATCATAAACCGGTCAACATTACCCGGTATCCGCAAAACTCAACTTCCCATGCACCAACAATATGGCAGAATACGAGGCTTGCATCTTGAGACTCAGGTTGGTCGTCGACATGAACATTCAGAAGTTGTTGGTAATCAGAGATTTGATCTATTGGTGCACTAGGTTCTAGGAGAATGGGCTACTAAGAATACCAAAATATTGCCATACTTGCATTGTGTAAAAAAAGCTAATCAAGAGGTTCACAAAGATAGAATTCAAACATTTTCCAAGGATTCAGAATGAATTTGTAGACACATTAGCCACCTTGTCTTCCATGAAACAACATCCAGACAAGAATTCCATCGATCCTATCCCAATAGGAGTTCATAAGCAGCAAGCTTATTTTGCTCTAATTGAAGAAGAGTTTGACGGAAATCCATGTTTCCACGATATCAAGGAATTCTTGGAAAAAGGAGCATACCCAGAGAATGATACACATACTCATAAACGCACGCTTTGAAGATTTTCCAACCATTTCTTTCAAAGCGGGGGGGGGGGGGGGTGGTTTTTTAAACAC
>ML268172.1:55749-161931 GCA_005239495.1 Nicotiana undulata
GGGGGGGGGAGGGGATTTTGTATCGACGGACTCTTGATTTGGGATTGTTGCGATGTGTTGATGCCAATGAGGCATCTAGATTGCTCGAAGAAATACATGTTGGAACTTGCGGACCACACATGAATGGTTTCGTTTGGGCCAAGAAGATATTAAGAGTAGGGTATTTTTGGATGACTATGGAAACAGACTGCATCCAAATGTTCGAAGGTGTCACCAATGCCAGATACATGCTGATATGATACGGATACCGCCCAACAAACTCAATGCAACGAGTTCGCCCTGTCCTTTCTGTGCTGGGGTTATGGATTTCATTGAACAAATTGAACCCGCTGCTTCAAACAGACATAGGTTCATTCTGGTGGCTATATACTACTTCACAAAATGGGTTGAAGTCACATCTTATAAGGCTGTAACTAAGAAGGTTGTAGAATATTTTGTCTGGGATCACATTGTCTATCGATTAGAGTTCCTGAGTTAATAACTACTAATAACACCGCCAATTTCAACAATGACTTGATGAAAGCTATGTGTGAAACATTCAATATCAAGCATCGGAACTCTACAACATACATGCGGCAAAAGAATGGAGTCGTAGAGGTCGCCAACAAGAACATCAAGAAGATATTAAGGAAAATGGTGGACAACTACAAGCAATGGCACGAAAAGCTACCATTTTCTATACTCGGGTATCACACCACTGTTCACACCTCCACTGGGGAAACTCCCTACCTACTAGTCTATGGTACCGTAATGTTACCCCTACCGGAGTTGAAATTCCTTCCTTAAGGTTCATACAAGAGGCCAAGCTCATCGACGCATAATGGGTACTGAACCGGTATGAACAACTAGCTCTCATTGATGGTAAAATAATGAACGCAGTGTGTCACGTTAAACTCTACCACAACAAAATGGCAAGAGCTTTCAATAAAAAGGTTAGGTCAAGGCAATTTACACTGGGGCAATGTGTGCTGAAACGAATCTTCACATATCAGGATGAAGAAAAAGGGAAATTCTTGCCCACCTAGCAAGGCCCTTACTTGGTTAAACGAGTACTAACAAGAGGAGAACTTATACTTGCAAAGATGGATGGAGAGACTTGGCCAAAACCTATCAATTCGGACGCAGTCAAGAGATACTATGCTTAAGACTATGTTTGCACTTTCTATTTGATGTAACCTCAACTAAACTTGACCTAATTCCCTTTTAAGAGGGGATAGGTAGGCTACCGTGTGGATTCAGTCACATCATAATAAGATCTTTATTCCCCTTATGGTCAAAACCTGGGACAAGATCTCGAGGTTGCCCGATCTCATCGTGTTTAGATTTGTCAAGGGATGTATTGTTAGAAGTATGCTTTTAAACCGGGGAAGAATTTTTAAGACGTTCCTCAAAATTCCGATTTAAGGAGGCGCAATGTCTCCAAAGCGTGTTACAGTCATCAATTTAACAAAATTATTTTCTCTCATGCATCATCACAAATTTCAAACAACTACATTTTTATATATAAATTATTTACCCCAAATGCATGTGTTCGAAAATTTCATTCTATAGTAGCCACACGTTACCCGAGGAAACTCAAATGCGACCTCAAGACAGGAACGAAGGCTCCTTTCCCCCTCCATACTCACAATTTTCCTTTGGATACAGGCACAATGAATATAACAAGAAAGTCCGCAAATATATGCACACAACAAGATCGCCATCTTCATACTGACAGAAGTCGCCAAGCACAAATGCGTCAAGCTAAGAAATACTTTTCCCTCTCGCATTTAATCATTGCACTTCTTGAATAGGGATAAGCACTACCTTTATTCTTTGCATAAGGATAAGAACTTCCTATCATTGCATGAGACCAAGCATTGTCTCCATTGTTTGCATGAGGCTAAGCACTGCCTCCATTGTTACATAAGGCTAAGAGTTGCCTTTCCTGCATGAGACTAAGTAGTGTCTCTGCTCCTTGCATATCGTTAAACATTCCCCTCCCCATAGCATGAGGCTAAGCACTGCATCCATTATTGCATAAGGCTAAGCATTGCCGTTCTTTGCATGAGACTAAGAATTGTCTCCATTCCGTCCATGAGGCTAAGCACTGCCTCCATTATTGCATAAGGCTAAGCACTGACTTTCCGTGCATGAGACTAAGAACTACCTCAATTCCTTGCATGATTCTAAGAACTGCCTCCATTATTTCATAAGGCTAAACATTGCCTTTCCTTGCATGATACTAAGCATTGTCTCCAATTTTGCGTAAGGCTAAGCACCGCTTTTATTGCATGAGACTATGCACCATCTCCGTTCTCTGAATGAGGTTAAGCACTGCCTTCATACTGCATAAGGCTAAACACTGCCTTCCTTGCATGAGACTAAGCATTGTCTCCACTCTTTGCATCCGGCTAAGAAATTCCCTACTTCCATACAAGACTAAGCCTTGTCTCGTATCGTTCTCGCATATGACTAAGCATTACATATTTCCTCTATTAAACAATTGATATCACCACATCCTTGCATTTCATGGGCTAAAATATTTCCACATTGTCCAAAGGTACCATAGTCCGAGGGCATCCTCCTCAAAGCCCAAAGACATCATACCATGGCTGGAGGATCTCCCAAAACTGCACATCATTATTCGATGGAGTCATAGTCCAGAGGAATCATCCTCAGGGCCCAAGGACACCATTTCATGGCTTGTTAATCCCTTATCACACACTCCACGGCCCAGAACGTCATAATATAAGGACACAATCCTCATAATCCAAAGATAACTCTCATGGTCCGAAGGGAATTTGAATCATGTTTAAATTTTTTCAATAACCCATATATATTCGCATGCATCGTGTTTTAATTTTTTTAGGTTACTTATAGGGTAACCGTACTACAAACAGGAGCAACTCACACTCCGATTTTCGTTAACAATGTTTACAACCTTTAAGCACCTCAAACGTAACCAATGATCCACACTTGATTACCCTTTGTTTTATCATTGTTCAAATATTTACCTTATACATCCATAACGATCAAATTCGCATTCATAGCTCCACATGAAATCATCTGTTACTTACGACATTATCACATCCAAAAGATCTATTTGAAAGTACATAACCACTCTTATAACAACTCAATCGGTTTCGTTTGCGTGGATCCAGAACTACACATGGCTTGATTCCCGTCACACCAGGGCTATGTAGGCAACTCAAGAACCATGGTTCGGCCCCCGTTTTTCTAAAAATGCATCATCCCCACTAATTTTGGACAAAATTAGTCATCACTTTCTTTACCCGACAACTCTTTCATCATTCCCGGACAAAGAGGGACAGCTGTTGATACCCAGTTTTTCCCTCACATTTTTATAAATATCATTTCTTGCATTATTACATTTACAAGATTCATATAAGAATTTTCTATAATTTTCTATAAATTATAAAGCTTAAAATTGATTTTCTCGCATTTAATTAAATATTTATTAAATATCACTTCAAATTATTTTGGGGTGATTAATAATCCAAATTTATTATTTATACCCATATGTATGTTTTATAACATTTTATGTCATTTCATATAATTACATTTTTGCAATAATAGCCTATACTTTACAATTAATTGCATTTTGTCATTTTATTCAAGGTCAAAATAATTCTTATATTTGTATGAACTTTATCTATTATTTTAACATATTAAGTTGCATAAATAATTTTTTATATTTATTTAGCAATTTTATTAAATTAGTTTTCCTTGATTTCTTGTATTTAAAATCAAGCCCAATACAAGGCTAATTTCGGACCAAAGATTAGCCCAATTCCCCCCTTGGCCCAAAATCAAACGACCCTTTAATAAACCTGGTTCATACTCATTTTAAACGACTGGCCACGTTCATCTTTTAAATCCTGGTCGTTGATCTCTCAAGAAATCCAAGCCCTTTTTAATTACCAAACCCGGAAACCTTACCTCATTCCGCACCTAATAGTTGCCCCTAAATCCCTTGACTCTCCACTTGTCTCTTCTGAATAACCCTAGTTGCCTCTCCCTTAATTCCCTATCCTAATCCCGTTGATAGTGGGATTCCACCATTATTTGCTTACCATATCTATATTTCTCCACTACTGGTCACACACTTGTGGTATTACTTAGGTATTTACCCAATTTTGGCAAATACCATCTCTATATCGGATTGGAATCGACCACAATCTTGGAGATTTGGACATTATTTCGTCCATACAGATGAAGAAAGACCTGATTCTTCATACTAGTTGGCCGATTTTTAAGTATTGAACCCTAACTAGGGTTTGTAGTTTGATTTCTTTCTTTTCCTGTTACTCTTTTTGTTCGTGTTTACTTTATTTCTTTCCTTGTTTACTTATCTGATTCTACCACTATATAACCCTTCCCCAATTTCCCCTTTAGACAGACTTTTAATCACAAAAAAATTACTACTACTCTCTTATTCTTATTCATCTTATATTACTCTAAGGCTTGATTTTTTGGCCGGCTGAAAGCCAAGGCCACATGAATTCAACTATCGAACCTTACTCAGCATGAGCAATGCCCGAGGTTCAAAACTATAAGATACCAATCTTTTATTCAACTACTCTTGTTGTTTTCATTACACTGCCTCGCCTATATTACATGCCTATAAGAGTGAAGTGTTAAAAAATCAAGTCTGATTTGTCATTGGTTAGATTTCCTGCCGATAGGATGTTGTCACACGCTTAAAAAAATTTATGAGATCAACATTGTTAATACTAGACTTTCAAGGTTGTTTCATTGTCTTAATTATGAACTATTAGTCAGCACCAGTAATTCATAATTGTGGGATCATTTCATTGCGCAAACAATTAGAAATTTATGCCTATAGGATTTACAATGCTTGTAATCTGCCGAAGTATAAGTCTAAAAATTGCAGTACTACCTATATAATACTAAGAATCATATAGAAATCATGCCTATAGGACTTGACGACTCAATAGCGTCTTAATCCTGAAACTGTATACTGTGTAGCCTGGAACTTGCTTACGTGCCTTCGTTATTTCGTGTGGAGGCTAACATGAGCCACTCTTTTCTATTTTGTGCAATCCTACTTGCTTTAAATGTGCGATTAGTTTTATTTATTTTGAGCAACCTAGGTAAAATCTAGAACCACCCAAATAGAGGTACAAAGTCTCCTGAACCACAAGTATGGGACGAGTAGTGCCGGCATATGATACAATTTAGAATTGAATTAGAGCACCCTTAAGTAACAACTTCAACATAGTAACTGGGTAGCAGTAGATGATAGTATGTGACCGCTGAATAATATGAAAAACCCTTACCTCAAGTGACTTGCCAAGTATTATTAATGTTGCACGACGTGATCCTTTAGGCTAAAAAACTTAGGACCCCCATCCCTTGATTTATATGCTTGTTATTTACACCTAGTCATTTAATGTAGATCAAAGTAGTTATACACGTTAATCATTAAAGATTTGTACCAATTATCATGTGTTGGATAATACTCTTCGACTTTTATATTTTCCTTTGTTTATTTGATCACCTAGCCTAATTACATAATCCACATAGTTTAAAATTCGGTCGGGACCCACAATTGTGAACCTCAAAGAGTGCCTTAAATCTTCTCTTCGAGGTAACTTGAGCCCTTAACCGATCTTTGGTCGCTCTGATACCTCCTAAAGCAAAATAGGCACGCACACGGGTAGAGAGTCTTCCTGAGTCGTGCGGCCCCATGTAACGCCTAGTTTAGTGTAGCACCTGGGCTCCGCCTTCTCCTTGCCTTGATGAGTTTTGCGGGCACTGCTCTCAGCCTGTCGTAACAACAAAAGGCCTAACCTGATCTGAGAAGTGCTAATTCGGTTCGGATGACATAGACTAGTCAAACAAAGTTATTTGCAAAAAGGTGCCCTAACGCACCTTTAAATCATTAGGTGGAGACTCTTCTCTTTTAATACCTGCTTTAAAAGAGTTGTCATATGTCAAAACCCGCTTTCGCGAGAAAATGAGGCGCAAATCGCATTTACTATAGAAGTGAAGGGCCACGATTTAAAAGAGCAAGAAGTCGAATCAGTATTGGTGTAGAAATTTGGTGAAACCCTTACGAAAGGGGCTTTGACATGATATCCTATCTTAAATAAAAATTCAATTGACTCTTTTGTTGAGCTTGTAGATTCATTCATAAAAGCACATCCAGGAGCTCAAAAAGGAGAGAAAGGAATGAAAGATATATTAAAGGTAAAACAAGATAGTATAAAATTTCTCACAGTTCGCGGATCTATTCCAGCGAGAAAGAATGGTGTTACCTCGTGTACCTGATAATTAGGCAGTAATGGCATTTCCAAAACACTTGTATGACAAAAATTCAGAAGCAACGAGAAGACTAGAGGGTAGACTACAAGCATTTCCTGCTACTACTTGGAATGATGTTTATAACAAGTACAACACAAAGTTATGAATATAAGAAGATACGATATCCTAGTCAAATGTGGAGGAAAGGTTCGGACTTAGAAGCTCAGAATCAGAAAAGAGATCCGAAAAAATTGGTATGAACCTTACATGGGACCAACGGGAGGAGATCTTAGATCAAATCCAGAACATGCGCGGTTTGATCAGAGATCAAGGCAGAAGGAGGCAAGTTCTTTCTTTCCTAATTTTTTGAAAGGAATGTGATACAACGAGGAGCATCAATAAAAATTCCATATCAAGTACAGGAGATTATAATTTCAATGTTAGTACGTCCGAGTTAGTAGTTGTGCTAAGAGGTATGGGTGATAAGGTGCGATTGCCAAAAGAAATGAGAGCATATCCCAGCAAAAGAAGCTAGAAATTCTAGTGTGAATTCCATAATGATCATAGTCGCAGGACACTAGATTTCAAGCTCCTACAAAAAGAGGTAGATTATACAGCCAAAATCTCAATGACTTCACGAAAAATGGATACAGTTAGTCTTGGAAGGAGATATCATAACATGTGACGATGAGGATGTAGATGGCTTGTTCATACCTTATAACGATGCACTGGTTATATCTTACTTGTTCATGATACTAACGTCAAGCGAGTTTTGATTGATCTAAGTAGCTCTATGAATATCATATTATTAAGAGTGGTAAATGAAATGCAAGCGACTGATCATGTAATATCCAAGGCTCGTTCTCTATCTGATTTCGACAATCCAAGTGTTATGATTAAGGGAGAAACTATGTAATCAACATTCGGCAAGGGTGCCGTGAAAGACAACAAATTTCAAGCGGTGGATGCAGACATGCCTAATAACATAATTTTAGGAAGGTCGTAGATCCATGACATGGATGTAGTTCTATCAACTTTGCATCAGGTAATCAGATTCCCTTCATAATGGGGAATTAATCCGATAAGGGGGACAAACAAACAACACGAGAAACCAACACAATTGCTATGGCTAGTGGAACATCCAAAGAAGATGATGAAAAATAGCCATTACAATGTTCATTGGAGGGGAACTTGTCTTCTACCCATAATGAAAGTATGAGGAATAAAGAATATATAAATGTGAGACCCGACGTTATCCATTATCCCGAGGAGGAAAAAATTACTAAAACAACTATGGAAGAGCTCGAAGGTGTTATATTGTTCGTCCATTGGCCTGACAGAAGTTCTATGTTGGAACGAACCTAAGACTAGATATGAAAAGTAATTTAATTGAGTTTATACGTTCTAACGTTGATGGTTTTGCTTGGTCACACTGAGATATGATAGGTATTCCACCAAAGGTAATGACTCACAAGTTAGATGAAGATCCATTACACCTCCCAGTAAACCAAACAAACCAAAGCGATGAGAATTCAAAAATCAGTTAATTCAAGAGGACATATAGGAACTTATGAAATTTTTTTCAATTAGAGAGGTAAAGTAGCTTGACTAGTTAGTTAATATTGTTGTCGTCCCAAAGAAAAATGAAAAATGGTTAGTATGTGCAGATTATAGTGACCTGAATAAAGCATGCCCCAAAGATTCATTTCCTTTACCGCATGTAGATCAACTAATTGATAAGACCGTTGGCCATGAAATCGCAGGTTTTTTAGATGTGTATTCTGGATATAATCAAATAAAAATGGATCCTTTAGACGAGGAAAAAGCTTCTTTCATTACAGACAAGGGGACTTATTGTTACAAAGTAATGCCTTTTGGCTTTAAAATATTGGAGCTACGTACCAGAGGTTGGTGACCAAAATGTTCTAAGAGCATTTAGGGAAAACCATGGAAGTCTACATTGATAACATGCTAGTGAAATTGGCACAAACAGAAGATCATCTCAGGCATCAGAAGGAAACCTTTGAAATACTCCGCAAGTATAATATGAAGTTGGACCTGGAGAAATACGCCTTTGGCGTAGCCTTATGTAAATTTTTAGGTTTTATTGTCTCTAACAAGGTAATCGATGTAAATCCATTACTAATAAAGCAATCAAAGATATACAAGATGTGCTCACAATTAAAAAGGAAGTACAAAGATTAATAGGGAGACTAGCAGCTTCGGGGAGATTCATATCCAAATCCTCAGAGAACTATTTAAAATTCATCTCATTATTAAAGAAATCAATATAAATGGACCAATGAACGCCAACAAGTTTTATAAGATTTGAAAGTGTATCAATCAAAACTGCCTCTATCGTCGAAGCCAAGGATAGAGAGAAATTACTCATCTACTTAGATGTATCAGAAGTACTGGTTAGCACGGTATGCAATTTCCAGTTTACTATGTTATTAAATCTTTGTTAGATGTTGTGACACAATATCCTCATCTAGAAAAGCTTGCACTAGCGTTAATAATGACATCAAGAAAGTTACGACCCTATTTTAATGTCATCCTATTTGTGTTGTAACTACTTTTTCATTAAGGAATATTTTACATAAACATGAGTTATCGGGAAGATTAGCTAAATGGACAATAGAACTTAGTGAATATGATATTGTTTATCTGCCTTGAACTGCCAAAAAGTCACAGGTATTAGCAAGTATTGTAGCAGATTTTAGTTCAAGCTTACTTCCTAAAAAATATTTATCGGCTCTAATTTGGGGACTTGGACATTGTATACTGATGGATCCTCATATGAAAAAGGAGCAGGTTTGGGCATTGTCTTAATTTCACCTTCAGGGGAAATTATTAGGCAAGCAATAAAATTATCACGGGCCAAAATCTTAATAGCCGTGATAATACCTAACCCAAACCCGCTAGGTAAGGTATTTAACAATAAGACAATTCAAATGAGATTCATTAACATAAAAAATGGTAATACAACTAAACATTTATACAATTTTAAGGCCCGTAAGTTTCTCCTAAAACCCGGGGTTTCGTGATGCCAAGATGGACTTATGTATTGATGATTATAGAACCAGTTTGCAGGCCACAGAAGTGTTTTGCGGCCCATTATGCGGCCGCGGAACCATTTTGGGAGTCGTAGATATTATCGCAGAACCAACATGAAAAATTTCGGGAAGGAGGTTCTACGGTCCATTATGCGACCTCAGACCTATGGCAGAGTGAAGCATAAATGCCAGTTCATGAGGGCCATTATGTGGTCTATATTGTGGACCGCAGAAGTGTTATGCAGCTGCATATGCGACCACAGATCTGCATTGGGGCTCCATTATTCCAATCTTATAACCCGACCCCATTTCATTTATCTAGCCTAAGGTTTCATTTTTGGGGCATTACCTGACATTTTAGAGAGAGAAGAGAGTTATTCTAGAGAGAGGAAAGGGAGGAGTAAGGATTTCACTACTTCACCTTGATCAAAACTTGGGAATTTCATCAATAAGGAACTTGCTAGGGCTTCAAAGAGGTAAGAAATTCTTCCTCCAATACTTCAACTTTCGGTTAGGGTTGATTGTGGGTGATGACGGTAGATTTTATCACATGCATGAGCTAATAGAGACTGGGGGAAATTTTTTGAACAATCTCAGGTGGTTTTGTTGTTAAATTAGTTGGGGGAAAGGTAGGGTCATGGATGTGACAGCCCTTTCCATGCGAATTCCTATAATTGTGCTTGTAAGTCTCTCCTTCTCTATAGATTTGCATCGTTAGGAGTGTTGGCACATTATTGTAGCACTACGTAAAGCTCTTTCGAGGTACAAAGGCTAAACGCTTTTCTGGTATTGGATTTCTCGTATTCTTACAAAGCTCTATTGTGTGAAGTTCGAACATGGAATGCTATTGATGTGGGATATTCAAACTAGTAAAAATTTATTCCCGATTGGCATAACGTGTTAGAACCCTCATGTGTTAATGATTCTCTATTTTTGACTTAGTTATGTTATACCCCTTTTTGGGAAGAAAATATTGTATGAAATCAATATGAGTAAACACTTATTTCTCATATGATGAAACCTTATGAACTTACACTTGCTAAGGCCAAAGGTGGTAAATGGTTGATTGGAAGATCACTCTCTATTAAAATCTATTATCGTTTTGGGAAACCGGAGTGAGGCATTGTAACTACACCTCCACCCGCATACGTTGGGATGAGGCGGCAGGGCCTCTTTGTGTAGATATTTGGTATTGTGATTACACCTTCACCCGCATACATTGGGGTGAGGCAGCGAGGCTGCACTGTGTAGCTTGTGGCATTGTGAATACACCTTCACCCGCATACATTGGGGATGAGGTGGTGGGCCGCTTTGTGTATAGTTATTTTATTGTGATTACACCTCACCCGCATACATTGGGGCGAGGCGGCAAGGCCACTTTGTGTGGAGTTTCTGGTATTTTGATTGCACCTCCACCCGCATACATTGGGATGAGGCAGCAGGGCCGCTTTGTGTAAAGGTAGTTGGAGATGACCCTCAGCTTAAAACTTTATAACTGTTTCCAAGTACTTACATAGGTGTTTGGCTTTCATACTAGTACTATTCGACATGTACTAACGCCTTTTTTCGGGGGCGCTGCATCTTTAATGGATGCAGGTGGTTCTACTGCGGAAGGTATTGACCAGTGATAGTGGTACACTCTCTTCCCATTTGACTTGGTGAGCCCCACTTCATTTCGGGGTCGTGCATCTTTTGACCAATGTGTATTATGTTTCGAGGTATAGTCGGAACCTTGTCACCAGCACTATCATCGTACTCTTTTGTATCTATTAGAGGCTTCGTAGACATGGTGGGTTGTGTATTGGTATTGGAAAACTCAAGCTAGTAATGTCGTATGTGTATTACAAGTTCCACTTTAAGATATGAAAGTATGTGTATTTTGAGACATTATAAATGAAGTAATTAATGGTAATGGAATTAGTGTTGTTCATGAATCCTTTTGGAGTAAATTAATAAACCTCCCCTTCATTTATGGGTGAGTTGGGTAGAAGGAAATCTAGCAGCCTTGCTCGTCCGGGTTATCTCGGTTGACCACCGGTTGTGATCCCTGAGGTCGGGCCGTGAAAAACTTGGTATCAAAGTCTAAGGTCTTAAAGTGTTCTAGGATGTCTCGGAGTCGTGTCTAGTAGAGTCATTCTTATCGATGTGTTGTTGACCACATCTATAATTAGGAGGCTACTTGGACATTTAGGAATGATACCCTTCATTGATGTTCTCGATCATGCAATAAAGTTGATTGTAAGAATTGTTCCTCCTTTAACTCGTGCATTGCTCTAACGTTCAGTGCATGGAACCTAGGAAGAAAGCAAGGAATGGCCAATGAGACAATATCACCCCCGGAGTGGCAGTTGATTCTACATTTGATGATGCGGGTGAGCACCCGAGGGGTGAGGATATTCCCTCAATCACTACACCTCCTGATTCCTACATATACTAAGGGTGCAACAGTTCCTTCAGCTAATATTCTGGATCCACCTTCAGCCCGAACTTCTTGCCTTGGCGTTTCTGATGGGGACCTTAGGGAAGCCATACCAATGTTGGCTCAAATAGTGGCTTCTTAAACCCAGAGATCGAATTTTGCACCTACTTCTTTCAGTCAGCCAAGGGAATCTGCTAGTTCCAGGGTGAACAAGTTTCATTAGTTAAATCCTCCAATGTTCATGGGTACTAATCCCAAGGAGGACCCCTAAGAGTTCATTGATGATATGCACCAGAATCTCCGAGTTATGCATGCTACATAGACAGAGGGAGTGGAATTGGCCTCTTACCGCTTGAAATGGGTGGCCTATTCTTGGTGTGAGATGTGGGAGGAGTCCTATGAGGAGGTGAGACCTCCAGCGAAATGGAGTGAGTTCTGATTCCTTTATGGATCATTTATTGCCTGCCAAAATAAGGCGGCCTGTACATATGAGTTTGAGAGCGTGAAGCAAGGTAGAATGAGTGTGTAGGAGTACTGTACAGAGTTCGTGCGCCTGTCCAAGTATGTTATTCACATGTTTCCCACTTTGGAGGCTAGAGTGTGTCAATTTGTGCAGGGCCTTAGCCCATTGGGTATTAATGAGGCCGTTATATCTTCCTTGAATTATAAAATGAACATGGAGCGAGAGGGTAGCAAAAAGGCCCAGTCTTTGGGAAACTTTGGTGGTTCTTCCGCTGGTGGTGGTAGGTCGCATTTAGGAGAGGATCATCAGAGCCATCTCAGTCATTTGCTCAGTCTTCAATGAGTGCACAGATATGAGGCCCCAGCCAGTAGCAGTGGAGTTGTTTCAGGCCTAGTCAAGGCAACAGGTGACCCCACCAACAAGGTCAGCCTGGAGGGAGATTCCAGCAGCAGCGGAGGCCCACATGCCCTAAGTGTGGGAGGATGAACTTTGGGGTCTGCTTCAGGTACCCACCTATACTTTGTGGGTGCGGTATGAGGGGTCACGTTCAAAGGGATTGTTGCTCGTCCCGCTAGATCATGGGTCGGGGTGCATCACAGCCAGCTAGTTTGGCAGCTACTACATCCACACCACCTCCTCCAACTCGAGGCACCCTAGCACCCATAGGGCATGGTGCAGCTAGGGGTGGTGCAAAGAGTTCGGTAGGACCCTGCAGATTTTATGCTATGTGGAGACGTCGGGATTTAGAGGCTTCTCTAGATGTTGTCACATGTATATTAAATGTCCAAACCCATGATGTAAATGCTCGTATTGATCCCAGTTCCACTTTGTCATATATCACTCCTTATGCTGCTATGGAAATAGGGATAGAATCGGAACAACTTCATGAGCAGTTTTTGGTATATACTCCTGTTTGTGAGTCTATTGTTATCGTGCGGGTTTATAGGGACTGTGTTGTCATGGTGCGTGGTCGGGATACCATAGACGATATCATTGAATTGGGGATGGTTGATTTGGATGTAATAATGAGGATGAACTAGATTTATTCATGTTTTTCCAAGCTTTATTGTTGAACCATAACTATTAGGTTTGAATTTCCAAATGAGTAAATGATTGAATTGAAAGGGATTATGTGGTGCCGAAGGGTAGGTTTATTTCTTACCTTAAGGCCACAAAGATAATTAACAAGGGGAGTATCTACCATTTGGTCCGAGTTACGTACACCGCTATAAAGGAACCTACATTGAGTTTCTACCTGTTGTGAATGAATTTCTGGAGGTCTCTCCGGACGATATATCTCGAATCCCACCGGACATGGAGATTTATATTGGGATTGATGTGATGCCATGGACTCACCCTATATCTATTCCACCCTACAGAATGGCATAGGCAGAATTGAAGGAGCTAATGATACAATTGAAAGATTTTTTAGAGAAGGGTTTTATCCAGCCTAGTGTGTCGCCTTGGGGTGCACCGATCCTCTTTGTAAGGAACAAAGATAGGTCACTAAGGATGTGCATTTACTATCGGCAACTCAACAAGGCCACAATCAAGAATAAGTACCCACTGCAAAGGATAGATGACTTGTTTGATCAATTGCATGGTGCTAAGTATTTCTCCAAGATTGATTTAAGATTCGGGTATCGCCAATAGAAGATTAGGGAGTAGGATATTCCTAAAACAGCTTTCAGGACCACGTATGGGCACTTTGAATTTCTGGTAATGTCATTTGGGCTAACATACTCCCCGACAACATTCTTGGATCTTATGAACTGAGTTTTCAAGCCATTCCTTGACTCTTTTATGATAGTGTTTATTGAAGACATTCTTGTACATTCACGAAGTCGAGAGGACCATGTCGATCATCTCAGGGCAGTTCTACAAACTCTACGTTAGCACCAGTTGTATGCAAAGTTTTCGAAATGCGAATTCTTGCTTGAATCTGTAACATTCTTGGGTCATGTCGTCTATCGAGAAGGGTTCTAGGTTGATCCTCAGAAGATTGCATTTTTGAAGAATTGTCTTAGACCTACAACTCCAACGGAGATTCGTAGTTTCTTGGGCTTAGTCGGCTACTACATGAATTTTGTCAAGGTCTTCTCTACTCTTGCCTCACTATTGACTGAACTGACACAGAAGGAGGTTAAGTTCCAATGGTCAGATGCTTGTGAAAGGAGTTTCCAAGAGTTGAAATCTAGATTAACTACGACACCGATGTTGACCCTACCAGACGATACAAATGGGTTTGTGGTATATTGTAATGCTTCAAGGAGCGGACATGAGTGTGTATTAATGCAACATGGCAAGGTGATAGCTTATGCTTCTAGGAAACTGAAGATCATGAAAAGAACTATCCAACACATAACTTAGAACTCGCGGCGGTAGCTTGAATCACGAGATCAAGCTATGAAAGTGTATGTATTTTGAGACTTTATAAATGAAGTAACCAATGGTAATGGAATTAGTGTTATTCATGAATCCTCTTGGTGTTAATCAATGGAGTTTACCTGCCCTTTATTTATGGTTGAGTTAGGTAGAGGGAAATGTAGTAGGCTTGCTCGGCCAGGTTTTCTCAGTTGAGCGTCGGCCGCGCTCCCCGAGGTCCGGCGTGACAACAATGAATTCCCAAGGACTGGTAGTACAAATCATGAGCTTCTAAGATCTATAGTTCACAAAGTTGGTACAAAATAAATACATCATCCCTTTGAAGTATACATGAAAAGATTAAAAAGTCTACAGCTACCAAGAACAAGTCGTAGCTATGGCCGGAATGAATGAAGGTGCTCAATGCCACCTCTCACCATACACAACAATATCACCATCCAAAATCTGCACGCAAGGCGCAGAAATGTAGTATGAGTACAACCGACCATGTGTAATCAATTAGTAATGAGCCTAACCTTAGGTTGAAAGTTGTAACGATCTTGGATAATGGTCAGGGTACGACACCAATATCAAACAACAACTCATAACAATATACTAAAGTAGTCACAAGAAACAACTCAAAGATATGATGCTCAACTCGTTCACAGTTACAAAAAATTAGGCATGATTTTCAAGTATAACAGTAATCCCAAATCTTTCACTGAAACCACCAAATATATGAGTAAGTCAGAAATCTATGGTTTTTCCAAGAACTCTCAACAACAGATAAGATGTTTCAATCTCAAATAGCATGAGGAAAGTACATCTCTCTGTCTACATGTCAATGTGCATGTGAAGTCATGAATGTAACAGTACCGTGTAGCTTGAGGAAATGCATCTCTATGCCTATATGTCAAGTATACATGTCAATGCAATGCATCAGAGTGATGAACTCATGTACTCAAACTCTCATAGTACTCAATCTCACTGTCTCACATTCCCACTCATCATGCTCAATCTCTCAGTACACATAGTGACTCAGCATTGTATTGTACTTGCTGTGGCGAACAACCTAATCCCATCAATAGTAATAAAGCCTATAAGGCATGTTGCGATGTGCAACCTGATCCACATATAGCCATAAGGCCTGTTGCAGTGTGCAACCCGATCCACATATAGTCATAAGGCCTGTTGTGGTGTGCAACCCGATCCACATATAGCCATAAGGCCTTTTGCGGCGTGCAACCTAACCAATATATAGCCATAAGGCTTGTTGCAGCGTGCAACCCAATCCACATATAGGCATAAGGCATGTTGTAGCATGCAACCCGATCCACATATAGACATAAAGGCCTGTTGTGGCCTGCAACCCGATCCATATTGGAATCACTATTATCAGCTGCAGCGTGCTGCCCGATCCCATAAATACCCCTCAAAATCTAGACCTCAGGTCCCAACTCGGTCATCAATCTCTCCAGTATCAGGGGCTAAAAAATCTCATGCGAATCAATCCAAACAATGATAACTTTATGTGACAACAAATGATAACAGAAATTGAGATATGATATGCAAATGAATGATTATGACTGAGTATGTAACTGTAGATTTTAAACAAAAAAAATAATTCCAAAGGAACAAACCTACATGATAAAGGTTAAATCTTTAATCAATATCCCAAAGTCAACCAAAAGGTCAAACTCGAAACCGCATCTCGTAACCCAACAAAACTTGCATAATCTGACAACCCATTCAATTACGAGTCCAACCATATGAGTTTCACTCAAATCCGACTTCGAATCAATGCCCCAAACTCAAAAATTCACTTTATGGAATTTTAGACAAAACCCCCCAATTTCTCTTTTGAAATCATCAACCAATTGAAAGAAATGAAGATAGATTCATGAAATATAATCAAAACCGAGTAGAGAACACTTACCCCAATCCATATGGTGAAAACCGCTTCAAACAACCTCTCAATCCGAGCTCCATAGCTCCATATATGCTAAAATGGCCGAAAACCCCGAAAATAGAGTACTTATAATCATTGAATGAAATAATAAATCACGATCGCGGAAATACCAACGTGATCGCAAAGAAGAAAGATGCATTTCCCCAGCAATTACACTACGCAATCACACCAAAAACCCCGCAAATGCGATACGCAGGGATCACAAAGCTACGCAAGTGCGAAAATAACATCGCGAATGCGAAGAGGAAACCAAACTGCCGAGCTCGGCCCAATCACTACGTGAACGCGACCTCCACTATGCGAACGCGTACTATATCCAACACCAAACTACGTGATCGCATTCATCCAATCACGACCATGATTAAGAAACTGCCCAACTCCAATATCTCCCTCTACGCGATCACATCAAGCGATCGTGAAGAACATTTGGTGCATCAGACATCAGCAGAACAAGCAGTGCAATTATGAAGAAAAAATGGTCTGAAAACAATCTGAATCACGCCCCATCCCCCTCGGGACGTCGTCGGGACATTCCAACAAGTC
The DNA here is from genome assembly GCA_005239495.1 of Nicotiana undulata. Taxonomy (NCBI): domain Eukaryota; kingdom Viridiplantae; phylum Streptophyta; class Magnoliopsida; order Solanales; family Solanaceae; genus Nicotiana; species Nicotiana undulata. Next base: position 72,834 of record ML268172.1, read on the forward strand.
TCATAACATAACATGGATGTACTCGAGGCCTCAAATCACGCATAACAATATCAAAACGAATGAATCACACCTCAAATCAAACATAATGAACTTTGAATCTTTCAACTTCCAAAACGCGTGTTGAAACATATCAAATCAACCCAAAATGAGCTCAAATTTTCACACAAGTCCCAAATGATATAATTAATCTATTCCAATTTCCAGAACCACAATCCGAACTTGATATCATCAAAGTCAACTCTCGGTCTAACTTATGAACATTCCAAACATTCAAATTTAAAACTTTTGATAATTAGTGTTGAAACCTTCTAGAAATATCCAAATGCAAATTTGTGCATACGCCAGAGTCAAAAATCGCCATTCGGACTTAATGGAACGAGAAATCCTATCGGGTGTCAAATACACAAAAGTAAAACTTGGTCTACTTTTCCGACTTAAAGCTTCATACTTGAAATTCATTCTTCCAAACTAATTCAGAAATCACCCGAAAATCAAAACCACTGATACACACAAGTCATAATACATCATCGAGGGAAGTGGAAATGCTCAAAACGACTGGTTGGCTCGTTACATTCTCCCCCACTTAAACATACGCTCGGCCTCGGATGTGCCAAGAGTCGTTCCAAAGCAATCAAATCGCCGTGTAACCTCACCATGCACATACCCAGGGGTGATCCCATGTCACCCTAATCCATATACGCATGACAACACAACATAACTGAAAGATCCTTAATTCAACCTTAGCCCATAAATTTTGAAACCCGATTTCTAACATCCAAAATTCCTTACAAGACCCGAATCTCGCATCTACACACTGTATAAGTCTGAACAAATTGTATCAAGCCATAAGCATAGCCTAAGGCGTAATCACATGATATACCACACAACTTTCATACTCGTAGCAATAATTCCCAATCACAGTAGTTTCTCAAAGCAAACCTAATACCGGCAATAAACCTCATATCACATAGAACCTCGTTCTAAAACCTTCATACACTGTTGATGATGAAAGAAACATACCAAAAACTCATAACCACTCATCAGATCAACAATCCATGGAGCTCTCCCTCATTCAACAAGAATTGTAGCCAATTTCTAAGTCGACCAGTGACATTGTCCCTCCAAATACACCACAATCGGATCTGATAGTACCCATTCTAGGTCACACGATCCCATATCATCAAACAGCCACGCTACTGACCTGCCACATCAATATACCCTTAAGCCACAAACCATGCAATCCATGCACCAACACGTAACAATTCAAATGCGCCAAAAATTGGAAAATGACTCAAATGAAGGAACCGTCCTGCAAGCTCAACAAGTACTACCACAACCCCATGCCAAGAATCCATCCCACACCGTAAAACCAAAACACATGAATCTAACACAATGGATAATATCCAAACACAACTCTACTACAATGCTTGACCCCATCCAAACATCGATCCCAGGAAACATCTCAAGCCAGAATGCTCAAAATCAACAACCATGCGCAATTCGACATCAAGTACATGGGTGCATGAACATAACAATGGAGAAGAAATAACACAATATACCACAGCCTGGAAGGCGTAGTCAACCCTTCAACACTCTAATAACCATCTTGCTCAAAGTTCTCTACAAGGCCAAAACAGAACCGCACCATGTGTTCATATAACAAACGAATCACAACCCCTCTTAGCATAGAAGAGTAACACATAGACATATCCGAACACGAACAAGCCATATTCTAACCGAATGACACACCCTTCATCAATAACGTGGTCGAGTCAACAAATCCCAACCTGGTGTAGAATACATATCCTCCTCGGGCCTGCTAATGGGCCCCCAAATCAACTCCAATTATCCTAAAATAGATAAATAGCCCTCCAAAAGTCCACAATGATCTAACCATAACACGTACCACCATATAGATAACTTTTGCCACATCTTCACAGTCCTCAACCCCGAATCAATCCGCTTATGAGACCTTCTAGTCTCTGAATAATCCCCACAAGTCATAAAATAAGAAATACACATACGGGGAACTTCAAAAAGGTAACGAGACTCAAATACATGAAACGGCTGACCATGTCTTTATATTCTCCCCCTCTTAAACAAATATTCGTCCTGAAACAAGTATAGAGACATATTTGAAGTGCCAAAAAGATAAGGATAACGGCTACACACATAATACTTGGTCTCCAAAGTCGCCTCTTCCACCGGTTGACCTCTCCGCTGAATCTTCACTAAATCAATGTTCTTTGACAAATTTCGGAACTGCTTGTCCTCTATAACCACCGGCTAATCAACATAGGTCGAATCCCTATTGAATTGCACTAAGCTAAACTCCATTACATTAGATGGATCACCATAGTACTTCCGGAGCATGGAAACATGAAATACCTGGTGAACTCCCGATAAGTTGGGTGGCAATGCAAGTCGGTAAGACACTTTACCCACTCTCTCAAAGGTCGCAAAAGAACTAGTATACTGAGGGATCAACTTGCCCTTCTTCCTAAACCTCATCATACCTTTATGGGTGAAACTCTGAGTAAAACCCTCTCACCTGCCATGAATGCCACATCACGAGCACTTCGATCAGGATAACTCTTCTGCCCAGATTGCGTTTTACGTAGCCATACTGGATCAACTTCACTTTCTCTAAATCACTGCCCAACAACCTAGCTCCCTAGACTCAAACCACCCAATCGCAGAACGACATCGCCTCCCATATAAGGCCTCATAAGGAGCCATCGGGATGCTCGACTGATAGTTGTTGTTGTAGGCAAACTCTGCAAACGATAGAAAATGATCTCATGGACTCCTGAAATCAATAACACATGCATGAAATATGTCCTCTAATATCTTAATAGTGTCGTCCGGGGATGAATGCCTTACTCAGTTTGACCTGTGTGACCAACTCATGCTGCATGACTCTTCAAAATTGCAATGTGAATTGTGTGCCTTGATCCGAGATAATTGACCCTAGCACACCGAGAAGGTAAAGAATCTCCCGAACATAAATTTGAGCCGGCTGCTGTGAAGAGTAGGTAGTTATACTGGAATGAAATGTGCAGTCTTGGTCAGTATGTCCACAATGACCCGCACTGCATTAAATCTCCTCAAGGTTGGTGGAAGTCCAACTACAAAATTCATGGTAATATGCTCCCATTTCCGCTCGGGAATATCTAGTCTCTGAAGTACACCACCTGATCTTTGATGCTCGTATTTCACCTGCTTACAGTTCAAACACTGAGCCACATACTCCACTATATCTTTCTTTGTTCTTCTCCACAATTAGTGCTGCCCCAAGTCCTGGTACATCTTCCCCACACCTAGATGAATGGCATACCACAAAATATGGACCTCCTCGAGAATCAACTCACGCAACCCATCCACCTTGGGTACACAAATCCGACCTTGTATACTCAACACCCCATAATTACAAATATTCACCTCCTTCAAATCATTGTGTTGCACTTTGTCCTTAAATATGAGCAAAAAAGGATCATCAACTGACGTGCCTTGATACGCTCAAACAAATAAGACACTGAAACTCTGCAAGCAAGAACCTCGCTAGGCTTAGAAACATCCAACCTCACAAACCTGTTGGGAAAGGACTGAACATCCAAAGCTAATGGTATCTCCCCAACTAGAATAAAAGCAAGATTCCCCATACTTTAAACCTTCTTACTAAAGCATCAGCCACCACATTAGCCTTCCCAAAATGATAATAAATGGTGATATCATAGTCCTTAGTAGCTCTAACCACCTTTGTTGCCTCAAGTTTAGATCTTTTTTCTTAAACAAGTGTTGTAGACTCCAATGATTTGTGAATACCTCAGAAGACACACATAGAGATAGAGCCTCCAAATCTTCAGCGCGTGCTCAATGGCTGCCAACTCTAAATCCTGTATTGGGTAGTTCATCTTATGGGGCTTCAACTTTACATGAAGCATAAGAAATCACTCTTACCCTCCTGCATCAATACACACCTAATGCGGAACCACGAAGCATCACAATAAATTGTATAAGAACCTGATGATGAAGGTAATACCAAAATGAGCGTTGTGGTCAATGCAGTATTGAGCTTCTAAAATCTCTCCTCACACTCGCTAGACTACTTTAATGGGGCACCCTTTTGAATCAATATGGTCAACGGAGCTGTGATGGACAAAAAACCCTCCATAAAACGACGATAATAACTAGCCAAGCCTAGAAAGATCTGGATCTCATTTGTAGAGGACGGCTTGAGCCAACTCTGAACTGCCTCGACCTTCTTCAGATCCACCTTTATCCCCTCACTGGGAACCACATAGCTCAAGAATGCCACTGAATCAGGAAAAAACTTACACTTAGAGAATTTAGCATACATCTTCTTCTCCCTCAAAGTCTAGATCAAGATCCTCAATTGGTGTTCATGATCCTCCCGGCTGTGAGAATACACCAATGACGTCAATGAACACGATCAGGAATACACTATTCATCAAGTGCATGAAAGTTGTTGAGCTATTGGTCATCCCAAACGACATCAACAAAAGCTCATAGTGACCATAACGGGTTCTGAAATCCGTCTTTAGAATATTCGAATCTCAAATCATCAACTAATGGTACATCAATCTCAAGTCAATTTTGGAGAATACACGAGCACCCTGAAGCTAATCAAACAAATCATCAATACGCAGTAGTGGGTACTTGTTCTTGATTGTAACCTTGTTTAACTACCTGTAATCAATATGATGGAATAAAGATGGGCTGAGTGCCCGGCACCAGGTCAACACCAAAACCAACATCCCTATCATACGGCATGCCTGGTAGGTCTTCTGGAAACACATGTAGGAAATCTCTCACTACCAAACTTGACTCAACGGTAGTAGTATCAGCATTGCCATCATTCATAAAGGCTAAATAAACCAAACACCCCTTCTCAACCATCCAATATGCCTTCAATAAAGACACCACCCTACTAGGAACATGTCACAACGAACCTCTCCACTCCAACAGAGGGTATCCTGGCATAGCCAATGTTAGGGTCTTGATGTAAGAACCAAGAATAACGTGACAGGGAGACAACAAATCCATTCTCACATAAAAGTCTGCTATATTAAGTAACAAAAGTTCATCTCGTGGTCTCAAAACCCCCAATAGTGATCACACACAACCGATAACCATAGTCTACCACTATAGAATCCCCAATAGGCGTAGACACATAAACATGGACACTTAAAGAATAACAATAAATATCCAAATATGAAGCAACGTAAGATGACACATGCGAGTAAGTGGAACTCGAATCAAATAAAACTGATGCATTCCTATGACAAACTGGAACAATACATATGATGACAACATCTGACGCAATAAGCTCAATCCTACCAAAAAAAGCATAACAACGGGCCTGGCCTCCTTCTCTAGTACACCCTCTACCCGCCTATCCTGCACCCCTAGCTGGCTGTGCAGCTGGAGTCTCAACTAGAGCAGCAACCAAAGCCTATGATCCATGTGGAGGTGCACCTCTCCTAAGTCTAGGACTGTCCCTCACTATATGCCTAGTATTACGAAACTCAAAATAACCTCTCTGCGGGCATCACTACTGAAACAGTGTCTGAGCTAGCTGGCTATAATGACCGTTGTAGGCACCCCATGATGGAGGTACACTGGAAAGTGGCTTTGGAAAATGGGCTCTCTAAGGTCTCTGAATATCTAGAGCACTGCGAGTAGCTTGTAGTACATAATTAACTGGTCTATTGACATAACCCATACCTTGATGAGTTAAAACTATAGAGCAAGAACCACTAAATCCTCCATAATATCGAGGCCTCTTGGCCTCCACTTCTCATCTCCCCTAGTGAAGAATACCCTTCAACCTTTGAGTGATCTCGACAACCTACTGGAATGGAGTATTAGTATCCTACTCTCACACCATCCTAAATCTGAGACCGTAACTAAGTCCATCAATGAATCTGCGAACTCCCTCTCCAACTATAGAAACCAAAGCAGGTGCATGGTGGGATAACTCACTAATCCTCATGTCACCGTAATAATCCCCTGATGCAACTGCTCGAACTCTGAGTGCCACGCTTATCATGACTCAACATTTATTAAAGGTCGTGTTGGCGCTTAACATTGTTTTCAAGCAGGCAACAATTAAATAATTAACTTCATTACTCATTTTAGTACTTTTAAAATCATAATTTCCTTCGATTAAAATGTATGAAATGGAATATACAAAGTAAATGGCAACAATTCTACATCTTTAATATAAAACAACCTAAAAGCCTTCCTAAAACCCGGTGTCACAAGTGATCAACTATGGAGTAAAATAAAATACAACATCTGTCCCTAATACAAACTAGACAGGAAAAATTTAAATAACTCTAAAGGAGACTGTACTGGATGCGGATCATAACATGGAATGCAGCTCACGTAAGTCCTCACATCAACCACACCTCTGCACCCACAAGGCCACTAGACATATATGAACCTGTACAAAAATATGCAGTAATTGTAGTATGAGTACGTAAATCAACGCGTACCCAACAAGTATCCTGTCTAACCTTGAATAAGTAGAGACGAGGGGTCGACTCCGACACTTACTATGGGCTAACAATTAATTGCCGATATTATGTTTAAGAATGGAATACATAACATAGCTGAAAATCCAATAATCGTAAATAATCAAAATTCTCTTTACTTATAAAAATTCCTAAATTCATTTTTCATCATTTAACAACGTATATCCCAAGACAATAAAGCAATGTCAGTTATTATTAGTTCTAAAGAGTTATCATGCGCAAGTCATGCCGAGTTCGTACGACCCGATCCAACATATAAATATATATTATGTACTGTCGAGGGTCAAACGACACGAACCGACATATAAATATAAATTGTGCACTGTCGAGGGTCGAACGGCTCGAACCATAGATGCGTCTATTAACATGTCGAGGCGAACGGCCCGCTCCCACGAGAGTAGTGGAAATTTACCCCACTCACGGAATATATTTGCGATGCGGTTGCACATAGAATTCTTAAGCTAGTATAATATTCTTCAGTTCTTTTTCAAAAATACGAATTTCAAATAAAAACTTTCAAGTCTCGAAATCCTCAATTTCAGCTCTTTTCAAGGCATTTAATAAACATACTAGATCTCAATTCTTATTATTGAAAATAATAAACATAATAAAAGAACGGTATCAATAAGGCATGGCGAAACCTAAAACTACCCGGACATAAGCATAATTAGTAGCTTCATACAGACTCTCGTCACCTCGTGCGTACGTAGCCCCCATGAATAGAAGCACATATTAACTCAATTCACCTATGGGATTAATTCCCTCTTACAAGGTTAGAAAAAAAATTACCTCGTTCCGAAGTTCCATACCCGGCTCCTAAGCCTTTCCAACAACTCAAACTAATGTCTAACGCTCCAAAACTAGTCAATAAATATGCAAATCCATAAATATATACTCCAATACTTATTATAGTACAATTTACAATAATTTCCAACTCCGCTCGAAAAGTCGATAAAATCAACCCTTGGACCCACGTGCCCGGATCGAAAATTTTTGAAGATAAACATTACCCATAACATCATGAACTCAAATATATAATTTATTCTCAATTACATGCCCATATTCGTGGTCAAAATCCAAAACTACCAATTTCTAGGTTTTCTACCAAAACCCCAAATTTGCACAAATTTTCCATGAATTTCCATGTTAAAGTCTATATATAATACAAGTATTTAGCCTGCAATATTCGGGAATCGCTTACCTTGACATGGATGATGAAGATGGAGCTCCAAAATTGCTCATAGGTCGTCTCCCATGGAGGAAATGAGATGAAATGAGCCAAACCCATTTTTGACAACTTATACACTGCCCAGACGACCCTTCTTCGCGTTCGCGAACCCCCCAAACACTTCTCTGACAACCTCTAGTATAATGGACATAACGTTTTGTAAAAATCTCCAAATGACAAATGGTGTAACATGTTGAAAACTAGACACAAAGATCTACAACTTTCATGTTTTAGTCATCTCCCAATTCATTATAGATTTTGAGATAGAAGCTGCCAAAGTTAGTTGTGTGCAGCAAACATTTCTTCTTCATCTTCCCGGACAGCCTGTAGTGTACCAGACATAACCTTTTGTACACAAATCCAAATTCTAAATGATTTACATTTCTGAAAACTAGACACAAAGGTCTACAACTTCCATTTTTGGAGCATCTCCATGTTCCTTATAGATTGCAAGATATAAGCCTCCAAAGTAAGAACTATGTAACAGAGATTTCCTTCGTCGCCAACGCGAGAGTCTCTTCGCGAACGCGAAGAACAAATTCCCAGAAGCCAAATCCTTCTTCGCGAACGTGAAGAACAACACCATACATCACTAAATCAGCATCCAAAGTAGCCCAAAATGATCTGAAACACACACGAGGCCCCTGGAACCTAACCAAATATACAACGAGTCCTAAAACATCATACGAACTTAGTCGAGGCCCCAAATTACATCAAACTTTGCTAAAACCACGATTCACACCCTAATTCAAGCTTAAAAACTAAGAAATTAAAACTTCTACGTTCGATCCCGAAACCTATCAAACCAAGTCTGATTGACCTAAAATTTTGCATGCAAGTCACATATAACATTACAGACCTACTCCAACTTTCAGAATTGAAATCCGAACCGGATATCAAAAAGTCCACTCCCGGTCAAACTTCCCAAAAACCTTCGAATTTCCAATTTACGCCAAAATAACCCTGAAATGACCTACAGACCTCTAAATCGACATTAGGACGCGCTCCTAAGACCGGAATCACCATACGGAGAAATTCCAAGCATCTGAATCCCAAACGCACATCGATAATATTTAAATACACTTCAACCCAAATTCGTGAAATTCTTCCAAAGTATCAACTTTCCACAATAGGCGCTGAAACGCTCCCGGGTCATCCAAAACCCGATCCAAACATATGCCCAAGTCCAAAATCATCATACGAACCTGTTGGAACCTTTAAATCCCCATTTCGATTTTATTTACTAAAAAAATCAAACCTTAGTCAATTCTTCAAACTTAAAGCTTCCGAAAGGAGAATTGTATTTCCAAATAAACTCCGAACTTCCCGAAATTCATTTCCGACCACGCGTACAGGTCATAATACTTGAAGTGAAGCTGCTCAAGGCCTCAAACCGCCGAACGACGCGCTGGAGCTCAAAGAGATTGGTCGGGTCATTACATTCTCTCCCAATTAAACATACATTCATCCTTGAATGTGCTAAGAACTGCTCTGGAGTTGTCTGAAATCATTGTTTAACACCTCGTGCACCTACCCCATGCTACCACAGCCTAGTTGAGCACATTAGCTCGAGCCAGTCTGAAGATTCTACCATTTTTTATTTAGTCAAAAATCCTTAGGCCAAATTCAAACATCTGAAATCCTCTATCAGGCTTGCTCTCAACATACAAACATCATATCAACCATTACTCACTGTACCAAAACATGATTGTATACATGTTCTGAATTCACACCATACACCACATAGTTCACATGACCAAAATAACACCCTCTAACAACAATAGCCACAATTCCACGAATCTGATGCCCACAACACACATCATGGCTCATATAAGTCCTGCTCCAACTCTTGCAATACTTCCACGACGGAAGTGATGTGTAGAAATTCATAACCAACTTTTGAGTCAACAAATCAATTAGTTTATCCTCCTGACAAGAACCATTACCTCATTTTGAACCAAATAACGATATTTTCTCTTTAATATGCCTCATATAAATCCGTTCGCACTTATCCCAGGTCCAATACTTTCGTCTCACCTAGTACAAGCTGCTCAGGCGATAAGTCACCTTAGACACTGCAAAAAGTCTCATATGATGCCATAGAGTGCTAACAAGCCACAACCTTGAATGCGATACTTAAGGAGAAATGAGCTCTGGAAAGAACTTCTCAACCCACGTAACTAATTTAATAAGCGAAGATGTTATGAACCTTCCTCATAAATGAGAAGAAAAACACACAATAAGAGATATGGGAAACTGTACTCAACATCACACTATTGCAGCGTGCACCCCTATCCAGACATGATACCGTTGCGGCGTGCAAACCGATCCAATTATGATACCCGTGGCGGTGTGCCACTCGATCCACACATAATAATCTATAAGGAAATACTTACCGAGCTAAAATGCTCATAATTACAAACTACCTGAATATTGACCACAAGCACGCCAAGTGCGTAATACCATCCCTGGGGAGACAGCTAGCGTCGTACGCCACAAAGCTCAAACACGACTAAGGTGTGATATATGATTTGCTTCTCAAGAGCCTTCCGTCTCACATAACACCGCAAGCTTCACAGGACCACAGCACATGTGCGAATAATCAAGTCGTCTCATAACCCATACGGTACAATAGAGTATTACATGAAATAGGTGACAACGAAATTAACATCCATTGCCCGAATACTCCTCCATAAGGAATGTTGTGTTGAATGAACACACCCAGGCTGGTATAGAGTACACATCCACATTTGGACCCATCAACGGACCTCAAACACATTCCGATCATACCATGCTTGGAAAAATAGACTCTCAAGGACCCAAAATGACCTATTCACGACACACAAGAACAGTCGTCGAATCCGGACCAAACTTCCACAATTCAAAACTAACAGAATAGAGAGACTTTCAAGCCTAAAATCTCACATTAGCGATAGTGTCAAAAATCTCCAAACTTGATTTGAATCTTCAATCAATCAAGTGACTACATGTCACACTTATAAAATCTTCCCATGGGATACGCTCTCATGACCTTCCACACCAGGTAACAAGTCTGCACATCCATACCATCGACCACACTAATGTCGTAAAGCAAATCAAGAATCCACAATCAATACGCAAAGCCTCTTACATAGGACACCGATTACAGGTGACGCTAAAGATAATACCAACTTCTCTAAACATCTGAATATTTCTTGCTCACCCGAGCTCGTGATAATGTTGACAACACCAAACGGCAACCTTGCTCCTCAACTTCAAATTCTCATGCCACTCACTACACCTAACATGCCAATACACGATAGTACAAGATATTAACCATAACTCCTGAACCACTAAAAAGAATAAACACTCCATCATATAGAAACCTTTCACTTAACTCATTTTAGGAGAACCATAGCAACACGCGACTGACTTCCCATAATCGCAAACAATACCATCCTCTAGTAGTAGTCTAAAGCACCATAACTCTTCCGGGATCCATCCACATATAATAGACTATAATACTTGAATGTCTGCAGATAAAATCAATTACGGTGACCATTAAGCCTCGTACGTACCGTCAAAAATCACATACATAACTTTACACGCTAAAGGGACTGATCATTGCACCATTATGCCATTTCAACCATTCTTGATCGAACCAACTTGCTCTTATTTACTCGAGTCTTGAATTAGAAATAATAATAGCTCCATTCAAAATATATAGAACCCAATTCACAAGACCACGTTGCCTCAAGACCTAGTAACTAACTCATACACTCGTTGAGGGCACATTCGCATCTTCAACTGGTACACCCATTCTGATAATTCCTCTACGAGTTCGAAGTTATTTTCTCCCATTCCTCCAATGCTACACCGAGACCAATGATAACATACAACACTCTAAGCCCCCATTCATAATCCACTTCAGAAGCTCGATACTTAACCATACCACGGACTTGAAATCCTTAGGCACCGCACTTTAATTTTGAACATACTAGGACCATTGCTAAGAGTCACCCACTCTGACTTGTTCCCGAATATAATCAAACTCCAAGGCCTTGCTAGCACATGAACACCCTCTCAAAGAAGCAACCGGCTGAATTCCTTTCCTTGTACATCATATCCACACGAAGCATAGACTCTGAGTCTTCCTAAAGCCTTAACATGAATCAATAAAGCCAATTATAGCACACCTTCCTCAAATCCTTTGCTCACATTATCACTGACATTTTCTTTCCCTAATAGTAATAAACCACCAATACACCGATAACCAAAAATTGCACAAGTAGACAACCACGCAATCCAATCATAGACGGTGCGACTCTCCCACTTAGATTGAAGCTACAATTATATAACCATGGGACCTACCGAGATTACTCTTACCCATTGACATCAGTTAAAACTCCAACAATGCATTCTAAACTTGAATTCATGTTGCATCCAAATAAAATCCGTGGACCTAGTCCCTGTTTACCATGAATTCCCAAATGGCTCCAAATTTTCCTCAAGGCGTGTGGCCATCCTACAAGAGAACCCATATGTTACTCTGCCACTCTCCCACTTTGGTTAAACCCTCTTCTTTAAGCAACTCCTCGACTTCTGTTGTTCACACTTGACCTTCTAGCAATTCAACCACTGCAAAACACCTCCCACATGTTCTTCTTCATCCTTTGCTTCCCAATTGTTGCCTCAAATCTGAATCAATCTCTGTGACACTTGAAATAATAAATTTCCACCAACTCCAAGCCTCTTATATGATCATCCTTCTCGAGCCATCAACATTAGAAATACCCATTTGATTCCGAAATCGCTACACTCTACTATCTCTGACAACCTGTCACGACTCGAAATCCCACCTTCAGGTCGTGATGGCGTCTAACGTTGAACCCGCTAGACAAGCCCAAAGTTGAGTTAATTTTACTAACTTTATTTTCTTAAATAATTTAATAGTGAAACAATGAACATAAGCGATCAATAATAATGCAAAAGCTACGAGTCTATATATTAACAAGATAGTTGCCAGAGAATTTACGTACATAATCCCCCAGAATTGGTGTCCCAAAATCTCACGGACTGTCTAAGATTACTACAACAAAAGTCTGAAATGAAGAGTACAACTGTCTATTATACTAAGTTAAGACAGAAAAAATAAGATAGAAGAAGACGCCGAGATCCATGAACGCCTGCGGAACTACCTCGGTGTCGCCTGTATGGACTGAAGGATACTCCCTCTAACGATGTCCACTGGGTCCGGCTGCATGATCTGCACAACATAAAGAAGTGCAGGTGTAGCATCAGTACAACCGACCCCATGTATTGAGTAAATGCCGAGCCTAACCTCGGCGATGTAGTGACGAGGCTAGACACGACAACAACAATTTACCTGTACAGTTCTATAATATGAAACAGAGAAAATAGCAAGAAATAAGCAGTTAAGCATGGTAATACGGGGGCAAGTAATGGGGGTAACAAGTGAGCATCAAAGATGAATAACTGAACAAACAACAATACGAAAGAAACAAGTCAACAGGAATTAGTAACGCAACAAATATGTACAGGGCATCACCCTTCGTGCTTTTACTCTCGTCCTCACAATGCACAGTATAAATGAAAGCAATATAAATCATGGCACGACATCACCCTTCGTGCTTTTACTCTCTTCCTCACTATGTAATGTATGAAAGAAAGCAATACAAATCATGGCACGGCATCACCCTTCGTGCTTTTACTCTCTTCCTCACTATGCAATTTATGAAAGAAAGCAATATAAATCATGGCACGACATCACCCTTCTTGCTTTTACTCTCTTCCTCCCTATGCAATGTATGAAAGAAAGCAATATAAATGCACGACATCACCCTTCGTGCTTTTACTCTCTTCCTCACTATGCAATGTATGAAATGAATACACGGCATCACCCTTCGTGCTTTACACTCTTCCTCACCCAAATCAACAACAAATGACAGTTTGGTAAGGCAACGGAGTGAAAATAATAATTTATAACCTCCCAGCAAGGGGAATATCAACCAACATAACAACATTGCGCGACAAGGGACTCAGCTATAACCAATCTCTTACAAGTACATAACTTAATGAATTGGGTCCACAAGTGAGACATCACATCACGAGTACTTAAGCAAGTATTCTCGTCAATTAAACAACTTCCCAACGAAAACTACTTCATGACAAAATAAATATCGGAGTAATGACAAGAGATTCACCAAAAATTAGACTCACATGCATGCTTGACAAACAGTACATAGGTACTCGTCACCTCACCTATACATTGAACATGATAAAACAAGTAGCACATACGACCCAACACCTATTCCCTGACTAAAGTTAGGCCAAACACTTACATCGGCTCCAAAATTGCAAGTCAAGCCTCAATCACCGCTTTCCCTTTTCAATCCAACTCCGAAACGATATTATCTAGACATATTCGACTCAATAACATCAATAATTACTCAATAAGCCAATCCCAAAGCCTAATTATAGATTTCCCATCATTCTTCCAAAAATATCAAAATTCGACCCAGGCCCGATTGGTCCAAACACGAAGTTCGGACCAAAATCCGATCACCCATTCCCCCACGAGCCCGAATATACAATTTGTTTTGAAATCCGACCCCATAACGAGGTTGAATTCCCAAGAATTCCAAAAGCCCTAACTCTACCCAAAACCCCTAATTTCTACCTTGATTTCATGTTATTAGACCTAGATTCTAGTGATTGATTAAGGAAAATGGAAGAGATTAAAGTCGCCTATGGGGTTTTTAGAAGAAGAAACTGGTGCAAAATAAGAAAATCCCGTAATGATATTCTGTTTTTGGAACTTTAAAGAACTGGGCGAAAAATGTGCTCTGCGATCGCAGAAGAAGGGCTGCGATCGCATAAGAGGACCTGCGGCTAATACTACACGATCGCACAAAGGCCTATGCAATCGCAGAGCTCTATGGGCCTCACCCTATGCGATCGCAGACAACTGCACGCGACCGCACTGAATAACTCACTCCCAGCCCCCCAGCCTACCTAACACACTATGCGATCGCGGAGTGTGCTATGCGATCGCATAGTGTAACAGAATGCTCCCTCAGAACAAAGCTATGCGATCACAGGAGAACCTATGCGATCGCATAGAGAAAAATGATAGACACCAGCAACAGCCCACTTACACTAGATTTTCTAAGATTTTAGCACTCCGACACCTACCCGAAACTCACCCGAGCCCTCGAGACTCAGAACCAAATATACACACGACTCCAAAATTATCCTACAAACTTATTCAAGTAATTAAACCACCAGGATAACATCAAAAACAATGAATTAAACTCCAAAATCCATAGAATTTTCTCAAACTTCATAAACTATCAAATTTTCCATTTTTGATCTGAAACACGTCAAACCAAGTCCGTTTCTTACCAAATTTTACAGATAACTCATATAATATATATTGAACCTGTTCCGGCTCCGAAACCATAATACGGGCCATGTAACACGGGTTTCATATCAAAATTCATTTTCAAAAGTCTTTATTATTTTGAGAAAACAAGTTTCTTTAAAAATTCATTTCTCGGACTTGCGACCTCAGAATTCGATTCCGGGCATACGCCCAAGTCCCATATTTTCCTACGGATCCTCCGGGACCGTCAAATCACGGGTCCGGGTCCGTTTACTAAAAATATTGACCAAAGTTAACTTTATTCAAATTAATTATATAATTTCAACACTTTATCAGTTTTCCACATAAAGGCTTCCCGGCTACGCGCCCGGTCTACGCACACACATCGGGGTGAGATTAACAGAGGCTTTCGGGGTCTCGAAACACAGTTTTAGTCAAATTTACACAGGTTAACTTTTTGAGTCATCACAATCTCCACCTCTAAAACAAAAGTTCGTCCTCGAACGGACATAGAAAGGTACCTTAATCGGGGAAAAGGTAGGGATATCAGCTCCGCATATCGGACTCGAACTCCCAAGTAGTTGCCTCCGCAGAATGACCTCTCCACTGAACACGAACCGAAGGATGACTCTTCGATCTCAATCGTCGCACCTGCCGGTCTAATATGGCTACCGGATCCTCCTCATAAGACAAATCCTGGTTCAACTAAACACCGCTGAAGTCAAGGGCATGAGATGGGTCCGCAATATACTTCCGGAGCATAGATACGTGAAATACCAGATGCACGACTGACAAACTAGGTGTCAAGGAAAGTCTGTAGGCCACCTCTCCTACCTTATCCAAAATCTCAAATGGACCAATGTACCTAGGGCTCAACTTGCCCTTCTTCCCGAACCTCATCACGCTCTTCATGGGCGACACCCGAAGAAATACCCAGTCTCCTATCATAAATGCCAAATCTCGAACTCTGCGATTTGCATAACTCTTCTGCCTGGACTGGGTTGTACGAAGTCTATCCTGAATAATCTTCACCTTGTCCAAGGCATTGTGGACTAACTCAGAACCCAAAAATTTAGCCTCTCCCGGATCAAACCATCCGACTGGAGACCGACACCGTCTACCATACAACGCCTCATACGGAGCCATCTGAATGCTCGACAGATAGCTGTTGTTGTAGGCAAACTCAGCTAAAGGCAAGAACTGGTCCCGTGAACCACCAAAATCAATGACACAAGCCCGCAACATATCCTCCAAAATCTGAATAGTTTTCTCGGAATGTCCGTCCGTCTGAGGATGAAATGTTGTGCTCAAATCAATATGTGTGCCCAACTCTCGCTGAATACTCTCCAGAAATGGGAGGTAAACTGAGTTCCTCGGTCTGATATAATGGATATGGGAACACCATGCAATCTAACAATCTCTCTCATATAAATCTTTGCCAACTTCTCAACTGAATACGAAACTGATATATGGATGAAGTGCGCTGACTTGGTCAGCCTATCCACCACGACCCATACTGCATCAAACATTCTCTCAGTCCGTGGGAGTCCAACTACAAAGTCCATGGTGATATGCTCCCACTTCCACTCGGGAAGCTGAATCTGCTGCATCAAACCACCGGGTCTCTGGTGCTCGTACTTAACCTGCTGACAGTTCAAACACTGAGCTACATAAGCTACAATATCCTTCTTCATCCTTCACCACCAGTAGTGATGCCGAAGTCCTGGTACATCTTCACGGCGCCCAGATGGATGGAATATCGGGAACTATGGGCCTCCTGAAGAATCAACTTACGAATTCCATCAATATCAGGCACACAAATACGACCCTGCATCCTCAGAACTCCCTTATCATCCACTGTGACCTGCTTGGCACCCCCGTGCCGAACTGTATCTCTAAGAGTACATAGATAACAATCATTATACTGCCTGCCCCGAATACGATCATGCAATGAAGAACGGGCTCAGAAACCTCCAATCTCACAAATCAGTTGGCTAAAGCCTGAACAACCAATGCAAGAGGTCGCTCCCCGACTGATATATAAGCTAGACTGCCCATACTGACTGACTTCCGGCTCAAAGCATCGGCCACCACATTGGCCTTCCTCGGATTATAAAGAATGGTAATATCATAATCCTTCAGCAATTCTAACCATCTTCTCTGCCTCATGTTCAACTCCTTCTGTCTGAACATATACTACAAGCTCTTATGGTCCGTGAACACCTCACATGGCACCCCGTACAGATAGTGCCTCCAAATCTTCAATGCATGAACAATAGCTGCAAGCTCCAAATCATGAATTGGATAGTTCTTCTCATGAATCTTCAACTGACGAGAAGCATAGCCTATAACTTTTCCATTCTGCATCAACACTGCACCAAGCCCAACCCGTGAAGCATCACAATACACGATATACGGTCCTAAACCTGTGGGCAAAACTAACACTGGTGTTGTGGTCAAGGCTGTCTTGAGCTTCTGAAATCTCGCCTCACACTCATTAGACCACCTGAACTGAGCACTCTTCCTGGTCATCGGGGCTGCGACAGATGAAAAGCCCTCCACAAATCGGCGATAATACCCTGCTAAGCCTAAGAAGCTCCGAATCTCTGTAGCTGAAGTGGACCTGGGCCAATCTCTGACTGCTGAAATCTTCTTGGGATCCACCTGAATACCCTCTGATGAAACCACATGGCCTAGAAATGCAACCGAACTCAACCAAAACTCACACTTGGAGAATTTGTCATACAACTGACCAGCCCTCCAGAGTCTGGAGGACGACACTAAGGTGGTGCTCATGCTCCTCTCGGCTGCGAGAGTATATCTATATATCATCAATGAAAAAAATAACGAACGAGTCCAAATAAGGCCTGAACACTCGATTCATCAACTCCATAAAAGCAGCGGGGGAATTTGTCAACCCAAAGGACATCACCAAGAACTCATAATGCCTATAACGAGTGCGAAAGGCTGTCTTAGGGACATCAAAAGCCCTAATCCTCAGCTGACGGTAACCAGGCCTCAAGTCTATCTTGGAGAACAATAGTAGCACCCTGAAGCTGGTCAAATAGATCATCAATCCTCGGCAAAGGATACTTGTTCTTAATAGTAACCTTATTCAACTGCCGGTAGTCAATACACATCCTCATTGAGCCATCTTTCTTCTTCACATACAACACTGGAGCACCCCCAAGGAGAAACACTTGGCCTAATGAAGCCTTTATCCAACAAGTCCTGCAACTAATCCTTCAACTCCTTTAACTCAGGCGAGTCCATACGATAAGGCGGAGTAGAAATGGGCTGAGTGCCCGGAGCCAACTCAATGCAAAAGTCAATATCCCTGTCAGGTGGCATACCCGACAGGTCAGCAGGGAATACCTCTGGAAACTCACGAACCATGGCCACAGACTCCAGGGAAGGAACCTCGGCACTAGAATCACGAACATAGGCCAGATAGGCCAAACAACCCTTCTCGACCATGCGCCGAGCCTTCATATAAGAAATAACTCTACCAGAAGAATGACTAGGAGTCCCCCTCCACTCCAAACGAGGTACCCCTGGCAAGGCCAAGGTCACTGTCTTGGCATGACAGTCCAGAATAGCATAATAGGGGGATGACTAATCCATCCCTAATATAACATCAAAGTCAACCATATCAAGAAGCAAAAGATCAACCTGAGTCTCCAGACCACCAATAACTACTAAGCAAGCATGGTAGACTCGATCTACCACTATAGAATCACCCACCGGTGGAGACATATGCACATCAGTACTCAAGGAATCATGAGGCATACTCAAATAAGGGACAAAGTATGAAGACACATAGGAGAATGTAGAACCCAGATCAAATAACACTGAAGCCTCTTGGCTGCAAACTGAAATCGTACCTGTAATAACTGCATCATAAGCCTCAGCATCAGGTCGGGCGGGAAAAGCATAGCACTGGGCTGAGCCCTTCCAACCTGCACCTCTCTGGGTCTACCTGCTACGGGCTGACCTCTACCTCTCATGGTTTGCACTCCACCTTTATGAGTCTGACCTCCACCTTTAGAACCACGACCACCTCCCCTAGCTGGCTGAGGGGGTGGGGGTGCACCTGCTGCGGGGACCATGGCACGAGAACCCTTATACTAAGAACTACTAGGAGCTCTGGGCAATACCTCGCAATATGCCCCGAAACACCACAAGAATAAAAAGGCCTCTGCTGTTGTGCCTGCTGACTCTGGAATTGACCCTGTCGGCCCGAATAACCACCCTGAAAACTCTGAAGTGGTGGTGCACTGATAGGTGCTGGTGGTGCACTAGTATGAGCTGGAGGTGCACTGTGAGATACCAAAAGTGCCGACTGATAGGGTCTGGGAGGATGACCTCTACGAAAAGAATCCCTGCCTCCAGATGAGGCTCCAATGAATCAACCGAAGTAACATGGCCTCTTGTCAGCTCCCTGACCACCACCCTGTGACAAAATCATCTTAATCCTCCTGGCCACATTGCCGCATCCTGGAATGAAATATCAGTACCTGACTCCCTGGCCATCTGAAGTCTGATGGGCTGAGCTGAACCCTCAATAAATCTCCGCACTCTCTCATGATCAGTGGGAAGTATCATAAGTGCATGCCTGGATAGAGTGATGAACCTGGTCTCGTACTGAGTGACAGACATAGATCCATGCTGGAGGCGCTCAAACTGCCTCCGAATATCCTCCCTCTTAGTAACTAGAAGGAACTTCCCCAAGAATAACTCGGAGAACTGAGCCCAAGTAAAAGGTGCAGACCCAGCTGGTCTGGCCAAGTAATAATCTCTCCATCAAGTCTTGGCGGTACCAGATAGACGAAATGTAGCAAAATCAACTCCATTGGACTCCATTATACCCATGTTCCGAAGAACCTCATGACAGCTGTCCAAATAATCCTGGGGATCCTCTGATGGTGCACCCGTAAATTTAGTAGTGAATAACTTGGTGAACCGATCCAACCTCCATAGAGCGTCTGCTGACATGGCTGCTCCCTCAACTGCCGGTGCCACAATATCCGGCTGAGCTACTCCAATTTCTGAGGTGCCGGAGTCTGAAACTGAGGATCTAGCTGCTCTGGTGTGCGAGTAGAAGGAGTCTGGGTCCCTCCCCCAGCCTGAGTGTCACGACCCAAATTCCTATTCAGGTCGTGATGGCGCCCAACACCGAAGTTAGGCAAGACAACACTGGTTACTAACGAAATTACTTAAACAAATGAGATGCTCAAATACTTATCCAGTTTTAATTTAAGAAGACCTTTAATAAAAGTGAGGAAGTGAAGCAAGTTGATTTAAAGTAACTCAAAATCATTTGCCAGCATAGACAGAGTAGCAAAATACTAGCGACTCAACTACGTGCACCAAGACCTAGTGTCACAAGTCCACAGGCGACTAGTGGAATATACAAATAGACAAAATAAATGTAACTGTCTGAAAGGGGTAGACAGAAATATCCAAATAGTAATAGAAACTCCACAATGCTGCCGAGGAACGCTAGGAAGAGAAACTCACCGTGTAGTCAAATCCCTGTAGTACTCTCAGCGACGAACACCCGAATGGTGACCAGGTGCAACAACCTCAGAACCTGTACAATTAAGTACAGAAGTGTAGCATGAGTACATATAAGAAAATATGTACCAGTGAGTATCCCGTCTAAACTCGAAGAAGTAGTGACGAGAGGTAGACGTGATACTTACTAGGATCAATAACCAATAATATGATTACATAAAGCTAGACAAGAAAAGTAGTCATGAAAATCACTAAGGCATGAAACTATCAATTATATAGGACTGCAATTATTCTCATGAGTCAAATAGTAATTATCACAAAAGTCTCAAGTTTCCCTTGCATGTGGGGTAATTTATTTAATAATGACAAGACATTCAGTCAAATAAATAGCACATAATATGCCGAAGCGACGCGAAAATAAATGTGCACTGCCAAGGGTCGAGCAGCACGAACCATAGATGCATCCATTACCCCGCTCCCGAATCGATCATCCGACGCGGTTAACATAAATATAGGGCTACCCCGCTCGCGAATCATACATACGACACGGGTGCTCGTAGACACACACATAATTTATCAGGAGATTCAGGTATTTAGCATTGATTATTCTTAAATTCAGGGCTTTAAGCACTTAAACTTACACATAGCTTCCTAAATTCTCATGTCAATTTCAAGGATAATAAGAAACTAGAAGCACATATAAAGATACAGGTAAGCACATAAGGGCATGCTTGTGAGATCCTAAATTCTACCCGATGCAACAGAGTAGTAGCTACGCACGGACTCTCGTCACTTTGCGCGTATGTAGCCCCCAAAAATAAGGACAATTAAATCGTTTACATTTACCTATGGGGACAATTCCCTCTTACAAGGTTGGAAAGGAGACTCACCTCGCGTAGAATCTACTTCCCGGTCAAGAACGCGCCCGAAACTCCAAACTTTACAGTTTACACCCGAGGACTCGAAACTAGTCAAATGATATATAAATATGTCAATGCATGCTCAAAGTATGGAAATTCTCCTACTTATTTAGTAAATTCACTATTCTTGAAGAAATCCTAAAATACACCCCCGGAGCCACATGCTCGGATTTTGGAAATTTTTGAAGATATCACTCACCCATAGCCCAAGGGTCATTAATATATAATTTTTTTATATGATTTCATGGTAGAAAAGTGGTGAAATTCCCTAAAGTTCATCAACCCTAGGTTTTCACTCTAACCCCTATGATTTCCACTATTTAGATGTTAATCTACCTAAGTTTTGGTGTAATAATCTAACATTCAAATATAATTTACTTACCTCTTAGTAGCTAGGTTGTGGAGGGTTCTTTCCAAGCTCTCAAGTCTTCAATGGAGGTGTAAAATGAAAAGAATGAAGGAAATCCTGTGTTTAAGTGAAAGTGCATTGCCTGGCCTACAGGGGTTCCGCACCTGCGGCTCGAGGACCGCACCTGCGGTCTCGCGCTTGCGAGCTGGGGCTTGCACCTGCGGAGTTGGACGGGAAAGACTGGGCCCGCACATGCAGAGCTGGAGACCGCACCTGCGGTTGCGCTCCTGCGGAATTCCCGCACCTGCAAGGCTGGGACCGCAGGAGCGGTCCCGCACCTGCGGCTGGGTAACCGCACCGGCGGTCACACCAGATCAGGTGCACCAGCTGCAATTTCAGCTGGTTTTTGGCCTCGTGTGGTGTTCTGGAGGCACCTGGGCCCACCCGAGCCCCCGTCCAATTATACCAACAAGTCCTAAATCATAATACAGACTCGCTCGAGCCTTCGGAACACCCGAAACAATGCTAAATCTCAAAATCACCCCTCAAAACCCCTAGGATCAAACATAAGAATTTCTAAGTTCTTGAATTCGGTTTCAATGCGCTGAACCTACCTATACTACTCGGAATGACACCAAATTTAACAGTCAAGTCATGAATGACATAACAAAACTATTCCTGATCTCGGAATTTCGTTCAGACCTCGATAACATAAAATCACGTTCCAACCCAAATTTTAAACTTAAGGAAACTCTATTTCGCTATTTGGCATCGAAACGCTCTCGGGTCATCCAAAACCCATTCCGGACATACGTACAAGTCTGAAATGAACATACGAAGCTACTGGAATCGTCGAAACTCGATTCCGAGGTCGTTTACTCAAAATATTGACCGAAGTCAAACTTGGCTTTGAAAGCCAACCTTAAGGAACCAAGTGTTCCTATGCTATTCTAAACAATTCCAAATCCCGGACCACCCGTCCCCGCAAGTCACAAATCATGATAAGCCGCTACGAAAAGTCTTATTTAAGGGAATGGGGTCCGAATACGCAAGGCGACCGGTCGAGTCATTACACTGAGAGACGACTGGTGCAGTAGGAAGAAGACCGGCATGAGCCACACTCTCCATGAGTCCCACCAAGCGGACTAGAGCGTCCTGAAGCACCGGGGTAGCAATAAACCCCACTAGGACCTGAGCTGGTCCGACTGGAATCATCTGAGCAGGAACCTTACCAGCATAGTCTACCTGTGGGTCCTCTACTGGAGCTGCTGCTCTAGCTCTGCGTCGACCTCTAGCACGGCCTCAGACCCTCGTAGGAGCTGCAATAGGAGGATCAGGCTACTGATCGGTCGATGAGGTAGCACGTGTTCTCACCATCTGCGAGAGAGTGAAATAGAGACTCAAGTAGTATTTAGAATTCAAATGGCACGATAGAAAATGAAAGACAAGAAGTTATTCCTAACTTTGCAGCCTCTGGGGGATAAGTACAGACGTCTCCGTACCGATCCCTCAGACTCTACCAAGTTTGTCCGTGAGTAGTGAGACCTAAGAACCCTAGTGCTCTGATACCAACTTGTCACGACCAGAAATCCCACTTTCATGTCGTGATGGCGTCTAACGTTGAACCCGCTAGACAAGCCAACGTTTGAGTTAATTTTACTAACTTTCTTTTCTTTAATCATTTAAGAGTGAAACAATGAACATTAACGATCAATGAACATTAACGATCAATAATGCGGAAGCTGCGAGTCTATATATTAACAAGATAGTTGCCACAAAATTTACGTACATAATCCCCCATAATTGGTGTCACAAAATCTCACGGACTGTCTAAGATTACTACAACAAAAGACTGAAATGAAGAGTACAACTGTCTATGATACTAAGTTAAGACAAAAACAATAAGATAGAAGAAGACGCCGAGATCCACGAACGCCTGCGGAACTACCTTGGTGTCGCCTATATGAATTGAAGGATACTCCCTCTAACGATGTCCACTGGGTCCGGCTGCGCGATCTGCACAACATAAAGCAGTGCAAGTGTAGCATCAGTACAACCGACCCTATGTACTGAGTAAGTGTCGATCCTAACCTCGGCGAAGTAGTGACGAGGCTAGACACGACAACAACAATTTACCTATACAGTTCTATAATATGAAACAGAGAAAATAGCAAGAAAAAAAGCAGTTAAGCATGGTCATATGAGGGCAAGTAATGGGGGTAACAAGTGAGAATCAAAGATGAATAACTGAACAAACAACAACACGAAAGAAACAAGTCAACATGAATTAATAACGCAACAAATATGTACACGGCATCACCTTTCTTTCTTTTACTCTCGTCCTCACAATGCACAGTATAAATGAAAGCAATATAAATCATGACACGACATCACCCTTCGTGCTTTTACTCTCTTCCTCACTATGCAATGTATGAATGAAAGCAATATAAATCATGGCACGACATCACCATTCGTGCTTTTACTCTCTTCCTCACTATGCATTGTATGAATGAAAGCAATGTAAATCATGGCACAGCATCACCCTTCGTGCTTTTACTCTCTTCCTCATTATACAATGTATGAAAGAAAGCAATATAAATCATGGCACGACATCACCCTTCGTGCTTTTACTCTCTTCCTCATTATACAATGTATGAAAGAAAGCAATATAAATCATGGCACGACATCACCCTTCGTGCTTTTACTCTCTTCCTCACTATGAAAAGTATGAAATGAATACATGGAATCACCCTTCGTGCTTTAAACTCTTCCTCACCCAAATCAACAACAAATAACAATTTGGTAAGGAATGCAACGGAGTGAAAAAAACAATTTATAACCACCCAGCAAAGGGAATATCAACAAAAATAACAACATTGCCCGGCAATGGACTCAACTATAACCAATCTCTTACGAGTACATCACTTAATTAATTGGGTCCTCAACTGAGACATCACATCACAAGTACTTAAGCAAGTATTCTCGGCAATTAAACAACTTCCCAACGAAAACTACTTCATGACAAAATAAATATTGGAGTAATGACAAGAAATTCACCAAAAATTAGATTCACGGGCATGCTTGACAAACAATGCATAGGTACTCGTCACCTCACCTATACATTGAACATGATAAAACAAGTAGCACATACGACCAACACCTATTCCCTCACTAAAGTTAGGCCAAACACTTACCTCGGCTCCAAAAATGCAAGTCAAGCCTCAATCACCGCTTTCCCTCTTGAGTCCAACTCCGAAACAATATTATCTAGACATATTTGACTCAATAACATCAATAATTACTCAATAAACCAATCCCAAAGCCTAATTATAGATTTCCCATCATTCTTCCAAAAATATCAAAATTCGACCCCGGGCCCGCTTGGTCCAAACACGTGGTTCGGACCAAAATCCGATCACCTATTCCCCAACGAGCCCGAATATACAATTTATTTTGAAATCCGACCCCAAAACAAGGTTGAATTCCCAAGAATTCCAAAAGCCCTAATTCTACCCAAAACCCCTAATTTCTACCTTGATTTCATGTTATTAGACCTAGATTCTAGTGATTGATGAAGGAAAATGGAAGAGATTAGAGTTAGGATCACTTACCCAAGAGGTTATGGAGGAAGATTAGCTTGAAAGTCGTCTATGGGGTTTGGAGAAGAAGAAAATGGTGCAAAATAAGAAAATCTCGTAATGATATTCTGTTTTTGGAACTTTAAAGAACTAGGCAAAAAATGTGCTCTTCGATCGTAGAAGAAGGGCTGCGATCGCAAAAGAGGACCTGCGGCTAATACTACGCGATCGCAGAAAGTCCTATGCGATCGAAGAGCTCTATGGGCCTCACCCTATGCGATCGCAGACAGCTGCACGCGACCGCACTGAATAACTCACTCCCAGCCCCCCAGCCTACCTAACACACTATGCGATCGCGGAGTGTGCTATGCGATCGCATAGTGTAACAGAATGCTCCCTCAGAACAAAGCTATGCAATCACAGGAGAACCTATGCGATCGTATAGAGCAAAATGACAGACACCAGCAACAACCCACTTACACCAGATTTTCTAACATTTTAGCACTCCGACGCCTACCCGAAACTCACCCGAGCCCTCGAGACTCAGAACCAAATATACACACGACTCCAAAATCATCCTACGAACTTATTCAAGTAATTAAACAACCAAAATAACATCAAAAACAATAAATTAAACTCCAAAATCCATAGAATTTTCTCAAACTTCATAAACTATCAAATTTTCCATTTTTGATCCGAAACACGTCAAACCAAGTCCGCTTCTTACCAAATTTTACAGATAACTCATATAATATATGTTGAACCTGTTCCGCGCTCCGGAACCATAATACGAGCCCGGTAACATGGGTTTCACATCAAAATTCATTTTCAAAAGTCTTTATTATTTTTCAGAAAACAATTTTCTTTAAAAATTCATTTCTCGGACTTGGGACCTCAGAATTCGATTCCGGGCATACGCCCAAGTCCCAATTTTTCCTTCGGACCCTTCGGGACCGTCAAATCATGAGTCCGGGTCTGTTTACCAAATTTTTTGACCAAAGTCAACTTTCTTCAAATTAATTATATAATTTCAACACTTTATCAGTTTTCCACATAAAGGCTTCCTGGCTACACGCCTGGGCTACGCACGCACTTCGAGGTGAGATTAACAGAGGCTTTCAGGGCCTCGGAACACAGTTTTTATCAAATTTACACAGGATGACCTTTTGAGTCGTCACACAACCGCTTCTCTAGCACCATTTCACACTACCCAACCCTGAAGGCAAATGTATGAAGACCATAACACCGACAAACCTTAACGTATTAAACAAGGATGATGACACCACATCACAATTGAGAATTCCACCACGCTCGAAAATAACAAGTCTCGTTACTTCATTATCCCAAACCCGAACATTCATAGTATGATACCTTTCCTCCGTTGGAAATAAAATGCTGAACTTGTGAATCATGATATGAGAAAAAAAACCTCCTTTCAAGTCATTCAGTGCCTCGACACGTAACAATCATCCTACAATCACACCAACACTATGCGATATCAACGCACAAATTTTCATAACAATCAACGCCAAATCTTAAAAGCTTAGGTCATACTATAGTGAGCTTAAACGACATGCCGACCTTCCACAAGGCGACAACAATATCCCAATCAAATACGCAGGTAGAAACATCTTGCACCACATATGTAGTACCATGACCACTCCTCGATTCCCAATCTATAACAAGCACTTCACGTCGCATA
Organism: Nicotiana undulata; assembly: GCA_005239495.1. Classification (NCBI taxonomy): domain Eukaryota; kingdom Viridiplantae; phylum Streptophyta; class Magnoliopsida; order Solanales; family Solanaceae; genus Nicotiana; species Nicotiana undulata. The sequence continues at coordinate 100,072 of ML268172.1, forward strand.
AGATTGAATAGGAAATAACTAAAGGCATAAGCCTCAAAAGAATCAAATTGTACGATGAGGAATCAAGAAGGGAAGTTCTCCTAACAGACTTGTAGCCTCTCGAAGATAAGTACAGATGTCTCTGTACCGATCCGCAAGACTCTACTAGACTCGCTCATAACTCGTTAGATCTAAGTGAACCTAGTGCTCTGATACCATGTTGTCACAACCCAAAATCCATTAAAGGTCGTGATGGAACCTAACCCTGTTGTCAGGCAAGCCAACAATTAAATAATTAACTTCAATACTCATTTTAGTACTTTTATAATCATAATTTCCTTTGACTAAAATGTAAGAAATAGAATTTAGATAGTGAATTAAAACATTTCTACAACTTCAATATAAAATAACTTAAAAGCATTCCCAAAACCCGGTGTCACAAGTGCATGATCAACTAGGGACAAAAATAAAATACAACATCTGTCCGAAATACAAACTAGACAGGAAATATATAAATAACTCTGAAGGAGACTCTGCTGGCTGTGGATCGTAACATGGAATGCAGATCACCTAAGTCCCTGTATTAACCACGCCTCTACGCCCAAAAGGTCACTCGACATATATGTACCTGAACAAAAACGTGCAGCAACTGTAGTATGAGTACGTAAATAAACGCGTACGCAAAAATTATCCTGTCTAACCTCGAAGAAGTAGTGACGAGGGGTCGACTCCGACACTTACTAGTGGGCTAACAATTAAATGACGATATTATGTTTAAGCATGGAATACATAACATAGATGAAAATCCAATAATCGTAAATAATCAACAATTCTCTTTACTAATAGAAATTCCTAAATTCATTTTTCTTCATTTAAGAATGTATGTCCCAAACCAATAAGGCAATGTCAATTATTATTAGTTCCAAGGTCGTACGACCCTATCCAACATATAAATATAAATTGTGCACTGCTGAGGGTTGAACGACACAAACCAACATAGAGATATAAATTGTGCACTGCCGATGGTCGAACGAAGCGAACCATAGATGCGTCTATTAACCTGCCGAGGCGAACGGCCCGCTGTCGCGTCCCTTTTTTCCTTAAACGGAGATCGGGTTTATGACATTCTGAAAACTTCTTTTAAAGGAAGAGGGTTAAAAGAAGGTCGACACCTAACGATTTTAAAGGTGCGTTAGAGCACCTAGAGTGATTAACTCATGAGACTAGTTTGCATTACCAGATATTGGGTAAGGGATTGAAGTTATCCCAAGGGGAAGGTATTAGGCACCCTTCAGGATCCACAACTGTGGTTCCCGGCCAAATGGTTTTCATGAATTTGTACAATAAGCAAGTAACAAGTAACGACTCAAATAAGAGGGGATTTCAAATAAGCATCAGAATTATTATTTTTTGAAAGAACTAGTAAGACATTTGAGACAAAGACATCCTAGGTTTGAAATAATATGGATCACATCAATGCAATATCCAGTATGTCACTCCTTAAAGAGGGGCTACACGTGGTATTAGCGCATCGGCCATCATATCCATATTCTACCCTTCCCCCTCCCCCCCCGTGAAGGTATTTTAAAACGTGTGTTTGTCACAAAATCTATTGCGTGCTATTACCCATCCCATCCTATCAGTCCCAGAGGAGGCTAGGACTATTATCCTAAAAGGGAAGTACTAGGTTGAACCCCTAGGTGTAAAGGAAAAAATTCTAAACGACAAGAAAAGACAGTTAGGACTACAAATATGGGAAAACACATAGAAGCAAATATGAGGCTCAGATATTCCTCCACAAGTTATGCACATATCAGCACGACTAAAACACAAGTAAGGTCTTTAACTTCAGAACCTAAAGCATGATGTCTAGGCGAGAATACAGTAGCAAGGTAGTTTATTACTGCTTTTAGAGAAGGAATTGTACCAATTTTAGACTATGAATTTCTTATCTGTAATTAACAAAACATTACACAGAAAAGAGGAATAGTTTTCTGGTTTTAACAAGTTTAACACCTAAGGCTTGCCTAGGCGTATTAAACTGATTCAGTTAGGCAATTTTAAGAATCCAGTTTTAGACGATAGTTGTTAAGAAAGGGTGAGTCTTTTTTAATCTTAACCAGGATAAGGGAAATAGTGTTAAAATGAATAAAGATGCGATCCTAAAGGCATGATATCTAAATGCAAGCAAGGTGCAACATGATGCAAAAACCTATAAATGATGTTCTAAATGCATATGCATTTTCAGCATCAGAATTTATTTTAGCGAGATCCATTTGTTAACACATTTGACTTAAAACAAAACGTACAGAGATATAATTCTTTGTTAAGTTGCTGAACCTAACACATAATTTTTCTAGGTGTTCATAGCAGTATGTTGATTTAACACAAGATTTTGGCACAAGTAACTGCTGAAAGTAACATCCTATGGGACATGATTTCTAAATGCAAGCTTTGGTAGATAATGTTATTACTTCAGCCTACCATAACAGGACTTCTAGGTTATGTAGTTGTGAGAATGCTGAAGCAGTATTATAACAGCCATTTTTGTTGTTATTCCACTATGAACATGATTTCTAAGCAGATACAAGTATGATGAGATGTTGAAATAAATAAACCTAAGTATCATGGTATCTAATGCATGAATGACAAGTATTCCTAAGCATTGTGACTATTGCGCACATATATAAAATAAACATACAAGCATGGTTTCTACCCGTATCTATACTAAGCATGCATAACCCAACCCATTTCACTATCAATCTGCAAAATCTTTTTTATAATTAATTATTACAAACCAGTATTGAATGAATTACATAAGTAAACAAGGAAATTAAGAAGTTACACTATAGGGAGCCTAACGATAATCCCAAATCTCCAGATCCAATAATGCCATATGCCATGACCTTTCACAAGCCCTGGGTGTGTTAGAGTTCCTAAGGACCTCAGAGGATCCCAGGCAGTGCTCACACCCAGGTACCCTAGACAAGAATGAGTAAGTTCAGTGTGGGAATGCCAACCTCGTGTGTCAGAGTTTAGTGGGTACTCAAATAGTCCCAAGGCAGTGCTCACACGAAGGGGGGCTGAACTTAAGAAACTAGGAGTAGTGAGATGTCCTCATGATTGAGGGAGTTTAAGTGAAACATAGTGTTGATACCCAATTTTTTCCCTCAAATTATTTTCAAACTTGTATATAAGCTTTCAAAATCACTCTTTGCAATAATGAATATTTTTCCTAATTTTTACATATTTGTATATAAATTATTTCCTTATTTATTCAATATTTCGTATTTTTATAATTTATGAATCATGCTCCAAATATTTTCAAAATATTTTCCAAGTTCAGTATGTCATTTATAATGACTTTTTATTTATTAAAATCCAATTATTTCATAAATTGGCTAATTGAGTCTTATTTAGTTGCAATTACAATTATTTTGCAATTGTGGCCTAATTAGACATTTTATACCTTTTAAAGTTCGAATTTATGTTTCTTACATTTTTAATATTGCCTAATTATTGTGATATTACTTATTTGAACTTAATTTCATCTTTTTATAATTATTAGGTATTTTAATTAATTAATTAATTACCTATTTTCACTAGGTATTTAACATCTGGCCTATTTTTATTTAAAATCTAACCACATTTAGCTAGCCCAATTACCCAACCCAGACTCCAATTAAATACCTAGCCCAAACCTTTGTCTTACCTGGCCCAACCCCCAGCTGATCTGAGTCGTTGATCAAATGAGATCAACGGCCCAGATCTCTTATTACCATAATTAACTCTAACCTACCCCCTCCCCCGTCTCTCATTCAATCGAGACAACTCTCTCTCTTTCGTCTCTTCTGCTCCCTCATCTATCTAGAGCATTCTTGTCTCTTCATCTTCTCTGATGACTTCCACCACCTCTCCGGCCACCTCCAGCCTTTTCCCTTTCGATCACCAGCCACCATGACACCCCGTCTCTCTGGTTCTCTTCATCTCTGAGCCCCTTTCCAACCTCATGACACCCAGACGTCCATGAAAGCTCCTGCCTGGGTATTTCCAGCCTTCTCTGGCGAGGTTTGATTTAAGGATGCTATAACTACCACCATCCCTAAGTTTCACGACAGGTTTTATCACCATCTCCGACATCTCTGAAACCCTAGCTTTTCAAACCTTCTGATTTTTCGTAGATATTTACTAGATCTAGTTTTATTACAAGTATTACTGCACTCTTTTTCAAAAGGTTTCCGTTTTTAAACTAGTTTTAGTTAGGGTTTCTTAACCCCTTTGCAAACGATTTTTTTGTCTGGTTTCAAGTGTTATTTTGTAGTCTTTACTATGTTTAAACATCATTATTTAGGTTCCCTTTAATTTGATTATGTTAAAAACCCCAATACCTTGGCTTCAGCTTTGGGTTTTGGGTCTGTCTATGATAACTTGTTCATTTAATTAGCATGTATGCTTGTTCCTCCTGAGTATGTTCTGAGTCTCTTCGATTTTACCCTGTTTGGCTTATTAGGGTTTCTAATTTAGCGCTATACTATAGTTTGTACTAATTTCCTTTAATCAGTACTGTCTCGTTTGAACCCTTGATTTCCTATGATTGATACTCTTTACTAATTCCCTGATTTCTTGTGATTGGTACTCTTTTACTAATTTACTGTGATTGATATTCTTTGCTGATTTCCTGTGATTGATACCCTTGTATTGATTTCCTGCTTATAAACTATCCTCTTACCTTATTATGTGATTGACTTTAATGTTAATAGATTCTTACAAGTATTCCTTTAATAAGAGCTCTTTTGAATCTAGCTCTAATTTCAGACTTACACTATTTGAATTGTTTCCTTATCTGTTATGTTCCAGTTATACATTGATTTCCTTCCTTATTTGTTACTTGTTCTTACCGTTTGAGGTTGAGTCTAGCAAGCAGGCCAACAACCGTCCCCCCATCATTGAAACAGGTTCTGATGATCAGTGGAGAAAGATACAAGCTAAGGAATACTCAGTCCTCGACCAGTTGAACAAAACGCCAGCTCAGATATCCATCATGTCCCTGTTACAAAACTCTGAAACTCACAGGAGTGCTTTGCTAAGGGTGCTGAGTGAAGCATACGTGCCAGACAATATCACTAGTGGGGAAATGGCCAATATGGTGGGCCAGATACTGGAGAGTCACAAGATCACTTTCCCTGAAGATGTGCTACCGCCCGAGGGGCTATGTCATAATAGATCACTACACATCACCGTACAATGTGAGAAAGAGCTCTTATGTTACAGTTTATCTATTTACAGAATTTCCTTCCTTTCCGAATTTTTAATATCTGCAAGAGAGAGCTCTTATGTTAAAACAATTACTCAATTTATCGAAGCATTTCCAATTTCTTTATAAATCTTATATTTACTTATATTCATTTGTTACTGTTTTCCTCCCCATTACTTTACTTTATACATCATTACTATTACTTATTTTGATGAACCAACGACTATGATATACCTGAGGATATTATTAAAGAAGTAGAGAACTTTGAGAATAGAAAGTCTAACTTGGACAAGACTGAGGTCGTCAACCTGGAAAACGCAGAGAACGTCAAAGAAACACACATCAGCATTCATCTGTCACCGTCACAAAAGGACGTATATACGGAGTTTTTAAGGGAGTATGAGGACATATTGGCCTGGTCATATGATGACATGGCTGGCCTCAGTAAATCTATTGTGGCCCACAAGCTGCCAACCAATCCAACATGCCCACCAGTGAAGCAAAAGCTCAGGAAGTTCAAACCAGACATGAGCTTGAAAATCAAAGAAGAGGTCACCAAGCAAATCAACGCCGGGGTTCTCCGAGTGGTCGAATATCCTACATGGTTAGCTAACATTGTGCCTGTACCAAAGAAAGACGGGAAGGTCAGAGTCTGCGTCGACTACCGGGATCTCAACCGGGCTAGTCCCAAAGACGACTCCCCCTACAGAACATACACATCTTAATTGACAACTGTGCTAAGCACGAGCTGCAATCCTTTGTAGATTGTTTTGCTGGTTACCATCAGATTTGGATGGACGAGGAAGATGCTGAGAAACGACATTCATTACGCCGTGGGGAATGTATTGCTACAAAATGATTCCATTCGACCTGAAGAATGCAGGGGCCACCTACATGAGGGCCATGACTACTATATTCCATGACATGATTCACAAAGAATTTTAGGTGTATGTGGATGACGTCATTATTAAATCAAAGAAAGATGTTGATCACATGGAAGATTTGAGAAAGCTCTTCAACAGGTTAAGGAAATACAATCTGAAACTTAACCCTGCAAAGTGTGCGTTCGGGGTTCCCGCTGGCAAGATGCTAGGGTTCATCGTCAGTCGTCAAGGAATAGAGCTAGATCCATCAAAGGTCAAACCCATTAAGGAATTACCACCACCGAAGAACAAAAAGGATGTTATGAGCTTTCTGGGAAGGCTCAATTATATCAACCGGTTCATAGCCTAGTCTACCATCATTTGTGAACCAATCTTCAAAATGCTGAGAAAGGATGTTGCCACCAAATGGACTGAGGATTGTCAAAAAGCCTTCGACAGAGTCAAAGAGTACCTCTCAACACCACCGGTCTTGGTACCCCCAGAGCCGGGTAAACCCTTATTACTCTACCTGGACGTATTAGATGGAGCTTTCGGTTGCGTTCTCGGGCAACATGACAAAACAGGGAGGAAGGAGCAAGCAATTTACTACCTCAGCAAGAAGTTTACTCCGTATGAGGCCCGATATTCTCTATTAGAACGCACCTGTTGTGCTTTGACTTGGGTCGCATAGAAGCTGAGGCATTATTTATTTGCCTACACAACGTACCTCATATCGAGGATGGATCCGCTAAAGTATATCTTTCAGAAGCCCATGCCTACTGGCAAGCTAGCTAAATGGCAGATCATGTTAAGAGGATTCGACATCATTTACGTAATTCAGAAGGCAGTCAAGGGACAAGCATTAGCCGATCATCTTGCTGAGAATCTTGTGGACGGAGAATACGAACATTTGAAAACGTATTTCCCCGATGAGGAAGTATCATTCGTAGGAGAGGACATTGCAGAATCCTACGACAGTTGGAGGATGTTCTTTGATGGGGCCGCAAACTTCAAAGGCGTGGGTATTGGAGCAGTCTTAATTTCAGAAACTGGTCAGCATTACTCGGTATCCGCCAAACTCAGGTTCCCCTGCACCAACAACATGGCTGAATATGAGGCCTGCATCCTTGGGCTCAACTTGGCCACTGACATGAATGTTCAGGAATTATTATTGATCGGTGATTCCGACTTATTGATACACCAAGTCCAAGAGGAATGGGCGACCAGGAATTCCAAAATACTGCCATACCTACATCGTGTGCAGGAATTGAGAAGGAGGTTCATGAAGATTGAATTCCGGCACGTTCCCAGAATCGAGAATGAGTTCGTCGACGCACTGGCCACCTTGTCATCTATGATCCAGCATCCAGATAAGAACTTCATTGATCCTATCCCGGTGGGAATGCACAATCAGCCGGCCTATTGTTCCCACGTTGAAGAAGAAGCAGATGGAAAGCCTTGGTTTCATGACATTAAGGAGTACTTGGCAGAAGGAGACTATCCAGAACTTGCAAACACTACTAAAAAACGCACTCTTCGAAGGATATCAAACAAATTATTTCATAGCGGAGGAATCCTATATAGGAGGACTCCTGATCTGGGTTTACTAATATGTGTCAAGGCAAAGGAAGCGACGAAGCTGTTGGAGGAAATACATGCTGGTACATGCGGTCCTCATATGAACGGGTTCGTTCTAGCAAAGAAGATACTTCGGGCTGGTTATTTCTGGATGACCATGGAAATAGACTACATCTAGTATGTCCGCAAATGCCATCGATGTCAAATACATGGGGATATGATAAAGTTACCTCCCAGCGAGCTTAATGCAAATAGTTCACCTTGGCCGTTCGCCGCTTGGGGCATGGATGTCATTGGACCAATTGAGCCTGCAGCGTTCAATGGACACATGTTCATTCTGGTTACCATTGACTATTTTACCAAATGGGTCAAAGCTGCATCTTACAAAGCAGTTACTAAGAAAGTCATGGCCGACTTTGTCCGCGACCGCATTATTTGTCAATTTGGAGTTCCAGAGTCAATCATAACCGATAATGGTTCCAATCTCAACAGTGATTTGATGAGAGTAATGAGTGAAACCTTCAAGATCCGGCACAAGAATTCGACCGCATACAGACCTCAAATGAATGGAGCCGTTGAGGCTGCCAACAAGAACATCAAGAAAATACTGGGAAAGATGATAGAGAAGCACAAGCAGTGGCATGAGAAGCTGTCATTCGCTCTGTTGGGGTATCGCACCACGGTTCGCACATAAACAGGGGACACTCCTTACATGTTGGTATACGGTATAGAAGTCGTCATTCCTGGTGAAGTGGAAATTCCGTCGTTGAGAATTATACAAGACGCCAAGCTCAGCGATGCAGAATGGGTAAGAAGCCGCTATGAGCAATTGGCCCTCATAGACGGAAAGAGAATGAACGCAGTTTGTCATGGACAACTATATAAGAATAGAATGACCCGAGCCTTCAACAATAAAGTCAAACCAAGACGATTCACACCGGGCAGCTGGTGTTAAAGAAAATCTTTCCTCATCAAGATGAAGCAAAAAGGAAATTCTCTGCCAATTGGCAAGGCCCGTACATGGTTCAACGAGTACTAACAGGAGGAACACTCATACTGGCAGAAATAGATGGAGAAATTTGTCCTAAACCAATCAATTCAGACGCAGTCAAGCGCTACTATGTGTAATTATTATGCTTCTAATAATGCTGTAATTGAATTACGCATGACCTGATTCCCATTTAAGAGGGGATACGTAGGCATCCCTATGGGTTCGGTCATATTTTAATAAAATTTTCATTTTCCCCACGAATGGAAACTGGGGCAGAGTTTTGAGGAGGGACCTCAAAATTCGGAAGCAAGTTCAGCCAAGCACCGCACCAGTAACAGCCAGAAGCCTTCACCCATCAAACTGGGGCAAATTTTGAGGAAGACCCTCAAATCTCCGCAGCAAGAGAGGTTGCAATGTATTGAACCGCGTCATGGTTGTCGGTTCATCCAAAGAAAACTATTCTTTTTCCCTGTGGTACAAACAAAGTCATCATCATCAAGCAGATAGACCGATCCGAGCCAGCAGGGATACGAACTAACCCTTCCCTCTACAGAACTCACGATTTTCTTTGGATGCAGGCACAAATACGGCTAAAGCCCAAGACATCCCATTATCCCCACAAGACACATGATTCTCAAGGATACGCTCTCGAGCTCATCGCACATGCCAACTTACTAATATCATCATTGCAAACAATACTTTATTCACAACAGTCGTATCATCGCACTTTATCATCAGCTAAGAACTCTTACTATCACTATTATTTTCTACATTGCATGAGGCTACCTTTCTGCCTCTCGAGACTAAGCTCTGTCTCCATCTACATGAGTTTAAGCTTTACCTCCATTTGCATTCACATCTTTGCATGAGGCTACCTTTCTGCCTTTCGAGACTAAGCTATGTCTCCATCTGAATGAGGTTAAGCTCTACCTCCATCTGCATTCACATCTGGTTAAGGCTACCTTTCTGCCTTCCGAGACTAAGCATTGTCTCTCTGCATTTGTTTTTCTCACATTGCATAAGGCTAACTTTCTGCCTTCCGAGACTAAGCGCTGTCTCTCTTTGCATTCGCATTTGCGTAAGGCTACCTTTCTGCCTTCCGAGGATAAGCTCTACCTCCATCTGTATTTACTTCTTGCATAAGGCTATTATTCCGCCTTCCGAGGTTCTACGCTACCTCTCTATGCATCTTATTGCACTACACTAAGCTCCTTTCTACCTTTTCAAAGCAGTCACCTTTCGCTACCTTATTTATTTACGCCTTCTTTCAGGCTAAGCTCTGCCCTCTTTCTTTTCGAAAATCGCAAGACTAATCTTTGTCTTGCCAACATCATATCACTACATTCTTTATGGGCTGAAATATCGCCAACTCATCCAAAGGCACCATCATCATGGCCCGAGAACATCATTTTCATGGCCTAAGGATCTCGTTTATTCAACTTGCATATCATTATTCAAAGGCATCATGGTTCGGAGGCACCATCCTCATGGCCCGAGAACATCATTTCATAGCCCGCGAATTCCGCGTTGAGCGATTCATGGCCCAGGACATCATGGTCTAAGGACATCATCTTAATGATCCAAAGACAGCATTCATAGTCCGACGGGAATTTGCATCATATTTATATTACGCACAATATACGCTTGTTCTCTATCTGCACGTAATCTGGACAAAACATCCAACTAGGAAGGAGCAGACCGCTCCAGTTCTCCGACATCATCCCCCGTAAGAACTTCATACTCTTACCCTACCATGCACCTTGCGTCCGTTCTTATGAAACATCATCTGTATATTTCGCCGATGATTCCGGAACTACATGCGGCCTGAATACTGTAAAACCAGGGATATGTAGGCAGCCCAGAAGCCAGGATGCGGCCAAATTCTATCCCATAGTTTCATCCCGGTCAAAATTGGCCATCATATCTTTACCCGACAACTCTTTCATCCATCCCGGGTAAAGAGGGGCAGCTGTTGATACCCAATTTTTTCCTTCAAATTATTTTCAAACTTGTATATAAGCTTTCAAAATCACTCTTTGCAATAATGAATATTTTTCCTAATTTTTACATATTTTTATCTAAATTATTTCCTTATTTATTAAATATTTCGTATTTTTACAATTTATGAATCATGCTCTAAATAATTTCAAAATATTTTCCAAGTTCAGTATGTCATTTATAATCACTTTTTATTTATTAAAATCCAATTATTTCATAAATTGGCTAATTGAGTCTTATTTAGTTGCAATTACAATTATTTTGCAATTGTGGCCTAATTAGATATTTTATACCTTTTAAAGTTCGAATTTATGTTTCTTACATTTTTAATATTGCCTAACTATTGTGATATTACTTATTTGAACTTAATTTCATCTTTTTATAATTATTAGGTATTTTAATTAATTAATTACCTATTTTCACTAGGTATTTAACATCTGGCCTATTTTTATTTAAAATCTAACCACATTTAGCTAGCCCAATTACCCAACCCAGACTCCAATTAAATACCCAGCCCAAACCTTTCTCTTACCCAGCCCAACCCCCAGCTGATCTGAGCCGTTGATCAAATGAGATCAACGACCCAGATCTCTTATTACCATAATTAACTCTAACCTACCCCCTCCCCCCTTTCTCATCCAATCGAGACAAGTCTCTCTCTTTCGTCTCTTCTGCTCCCTCATCTATCTAGAGCATTCTTGGCTCTTCATCTTCTCTGATGGCTTCCACCACCTCTCCGGCCACCTCCAGCCTTTTCCCTTTCGATCACCGGCCACCATGACACCCCGTCTCTCTGGTTCTCTTCATCTCTGAGGCCCTTTAAAGTTTTCGACCATGCCAGACGGCGATGAAAGCTCCTGCTTGGGTATTTCCAGCCTTCTCCGGTGAGGTTTGATTCAAGGATGCTATAACTACCACCATCCCTAAGTTTGACGACATGTTTTATCACCATCTCCGACATCTCTGAAACCCTAGCTTTTCAAACCTTATGATTTTCGTAGATATATACTAGATCTAGTTTTATTACAAGTATTACTGCACTCTTTCTCAAAAGGTTTCCGTTTTTAAACGAGTTTTAGTTAGGGTTTCTTAACCCCTTTGCAAACGATTTTTTGTCTGGTTTCAAGTGTTATTATGTAGTCTTTACTATGTTTAAACAACATTATTTAGGTTCCCTTTAATTTGATTATGTTAAAAACCCCAATATCTTGGCTTCAGCTTTGGGTTTTGGGTCTGTCTATGATAACTTGTTCGTTTAATTAGCATGTATGCTTGTTCCTCCTGAGTATGTTCTGAGTCTCTTCGATTTTACCATGTTTGGCTTATTAGGGTTTCTAATTTATCGCTATACTATAGTTTGTACTAATTTCCTTTAATCAGTACTGTCTCGTTTGAACCCTTGATTTCCTATGATTGATACTCTTTACTGATTCCCTGATTTCTTGTGATTGGTACTCTTTTACTAATTTACTGTGATTGATATTCTTTGTTGATTTCTTATGATTGATACCCTTGTATTGATTTCCGGCTTATAAAATATCCTCTTACCTTATTATGTGATTGACTTTAATGTTAATAGATTCTTACAAGTATTTCTTTAATAAGAGCTCTTTTTAATCTAGCTCTAATTTCAGACTTACACTGTTTGAATTGTTTCCTTATCTGTTATGTTCCAGTTATACATTGATTTCCTTCCTTATTTGTTACTTGTTCTTACCGTTTGAGGTTGACCTCCTTAATTAAGGAAGTACTTATACAGATTCTCCTCTAATTGGTTCTGAGTTCCATTATTACTGTGCAATTATGATTCTTACCTTATTGGCCTTGCTTTCAAACTACTATATATATATGGTTCCCTTATACTCTCATAAGCATGTCTTCTAGACACGAACACACACATCAGTATATTGCTCTCTCTATTGTTCTTTCTCTCTTGCTCTCTTGTTTCTATTGGTCCTCTCTGCTTTGCCTATTATTAGCCGGCTGTTAAGCCAAGGCTACAACTGTGCTATCACTCTGCTCTCTTCTGCTTTGCTCTCATCACTGGTATGCTCTAATTTAAGTTTACAGTATCCTAAACAATATTTTTCAATTTTGGATGAGATTCTTGTTGTTTCTTTTATGTTTTTACTTATGGTTCTATTGCCTACCATGTAACTAGAATGTCTACTCCCTTGCTATGATCTCTCTTCTTCTTCTAGCTTAACATGATTCCTGTTATCCTCTGTGTGATTCATTATGGCCTATGTGACTCTTTGACTATGTGATACTTTCCCTCTTCTATCTGCATACCTAGCATCTCTTTCTGCATTTTCCTTATCAACTGCCTGGCCTTATTGCCCTATAATACTTGGTATTCTCAGATTCTCCATCTATGATATATGTTAAACTCTTGGCATGTCACATTCTGTGAAATCTGTAACTTTGTTCTAAGAGCTAATTATGTGCAAATCTACTGCTACCACTACTTGTCCCCAACCCCTTTCCCTGTTTGTGATTGTTTGCTGAGTTATGACTATTCTGTTGTTTCTCTTTCAAACTGGTTTTCATAAAAATCCTTTTATTATCTCTGAAGCTATGTTATTTCAAACTCCCTTCCAAAACTCAACTCTGAGCACTTCACACTTGTCACGACCCGAAATCCCACTTCGGGCCATGACTGCGTCTAACGTTGAACCCGCTAGACAAGCCAACGTTTGAACTAAATAAAATTCATTAACAACTAACACAGATAAGATAACTAAAGCATCGATGGTCAACAATATGAAGGTTAACAAANCATACTCACGAACTGTCTAAGAGATTACTAAAAACAAAGGTTTGAAAATAAGTACATAGGACTGTCTTTGAACTATAAAGTAAGACAGAGCTGAATGTGAATAGTAGAAAGTGACGTCAAGTCCCACGAACGTCTGCGGGTCTACCTCGATGTCTCCTGTGTGAACCGATGAGATGCTTTGACCGTCAGTGATCACTGGGTCCGGCTGCGTAGTCTGCACAACATAAAGAAGTGCAGGTGTAGCATCAGTACAACCGACCCCATGTACTGAGTAAGTGTCGAGCCTAACCTTGGCGAAGCAATGACGAGGCTAGGACCAACAACAACATATGTACCTGTACAGATTTATATAATAACAGGAAAAATGGCAACAGAAATAAGCAAGTAAGACATATACGGGGAGGACATGCTGGGGTAAAAGGGACAACAATTGCTAGCACGGAAGAACAGGGCAGTAACTGATATGTAAAAGAAATAAAGGCAGGAATTTAACTTCTCAACAGATAAGGAACAGCAAAAAGGCACGGCATGTCCCCTCGTGCATAACCTCACAATCACTCGGCACGGAATGTCCCCTCGTGCATATATAATAATCAGTGATCAACACGGCATGTCCCCTCGTGTGATAAGTAACAAACAGTCGGCACGGCATGTCCCCTCGTGCGACAAATAATAAAACAAAGCAACAATATAATGTGAAAGTCAACATTAAGAAGTCTCAAGTGCATGGAAATGCTCAATAAAATTCTATTGTCCCGGCAAGGAGAAATCATCAATTACAAACTCAACAAATGCCCGACAAGGGTCTCAGCTATAACCAACCTCGCATCAGAAATACAATTTCACAGTGTAAGCCTCAACTGAAACAAATAACTCAATAACTCCCCACGTCGTGAAACAACATCAAGGTATCACTACTAATTCACCAATTACTCATAGTGCGGGGAATATTAAGAACACAGTAAGTTTCATCACAATTGACTCACGGGCATGCTTGACCGCAACGCATAGGCACTCGTCACCACGCCTATACGTTGGACATGAGTTACACATAGCAAGTAAGACTCTATACCTAATCCCTCAAGCTGAGGTTAAGCCAAACACTTACCTCGGCTCCAAAGAAAATGCAAGTCAAGCCTCAATCACAGCCTTTCCTCTCGAATCCAACTCCGAATCGTAAATATCTAGACATAATGGATTATTAACATCAATAAGTACTCAATAAACCAATTCCCAAGCCAAATTATACGTTTCCTACTATTCCTCCGAGAATACTAAAATTCAACCCCGGGCCCACACATTCAGATTTTCAAAAATTCATGAAGGAATCAATTACCCGGAGTCTAAGGATCGAAGTTATGTAATTTATACAAGAATTCATGGCCTAACATGGAAAATCCCAAAATCCTCAAGAACCCTAAAATTACTACCTAATTCTATGATTTTTAGATGATTTAGTAGTGAATTTAACTAGGAATTAGTGTTTGAAACTAGTAAAACTATGGAATTTACTTACCTCAATAACAGTAGTGGAAGGTCTTTTGAGAAGCTCTCTAAAATCTTGAAGAGGAAGATGAAAATGGAGGGACAAGGCTAAGTCCCGTATTTTATAACACTGCCAAGTGATTCCCTAACTGCGATCGCGACAATGGGCATGCGATCGCGAAGACCAATTAGCCAGACCTTTGCGATCGCGGCAGAGGTCCTGCAATCGCGAAGAACAACTGGCAAGACCTCTGCGATCGCGGCAGGGGTCCTGCGATCGCGAAGAACAAACTCAACCGGCCCAGACGCAACTCTATGCGATCGCAAGAAACGGGCTGCGATCGCGAAGGTGTGGAACCAAGACCTCTGCGATCGCGGAGGGGAGGCTGCGATCATAGTGAACAATCACTAGCCCAGCAAAATCCTTCTCCGCGATCGCAACCCACCTTCTGCGATCATAGAGAAGGAAACAAGATAGCAGATTTTTCTTGTTTTCCAGCTTAGCTCCCGGGGGTCTAAAACACCCTCGATCCCCTCGGGACCCCATCCAAAAGCACCGGCAAGTCTGTATTCATGATACGGACTCGCTCGAACTTTCGGAACATGAAAAACAACAACGGAACTCGAAATCAAACCCCAAGAAAAATTAATGAGACTTAAGAACATTGAAATTCTAGAATTCACTTCAATGTGCCAAACCGGCCTATCTACTCGGAATAACTTCAAATTTTGCAGACAAGTTATAAATGACACAACGGAGCTACTCCCGGTCTCGGAATTTCATTCGGACCTCGGGAACATAAAATCACCTTTCAAGCCAAATTTCAAATTCTTTCAAAACCTCAAAACTTCATTAACTCCAATTCTCCTTATTTGGATCCGAAACCAATCAAATCAAGTCCGTTTTACACCAAATTTCACAGATAGGACAAATAACACATAATAAACCTGTCCCGCACTCCGGAACCGTAATACGGGCCCGGTAACATGGTTTTTCCATAATTATTCATTTTCAAATTCCTTTATTATTTTCAGAAAACAATTTTCTTTAAAAATTCATTTCTCGGGCTTGGGACCTCGGCATTCCATTCCGGGCATACGCCCAAGTCCCATATTTTCCTACGGACCCTCCGCGATCATCACATCATGGGTCCGGGTCCGTTTACCAAAAATGTTGACCAAAGTGAACTTTATCCATTTAATTATCAAAAATTCTATTTTTCATCCAATTCCAATATGAAGACTTCCCGGCTACACGCCCGGGCTGTGCATGCATATCGAGGTGAGATCAACGGAGGCTTTCGGAGCCTCAGAACACATATATAGCTAAAATTACTTAGGATGACCGTTTGGGTCATCACAACACTATTCCTAGACCTTTAGGTTCCACCTCTCTCAGTGTGAGCATTGCCTAGGGACCTTGAGTTCCCTATGAACTTTGACACACTGAGGCAGGTTACTCTACACTGCACATATCTCAACTTGGGCAAATGCTGGGTGCTGGTATTTGCCAGGGCCGTCACAAAGACCTTTGGGAGCTTTGCCGCACCCAGGCTATGTAAGGCTGTGAAACTTGAAAGGGGTGAGGCTGGAAGATTGGGCCTGTTCTAAGGCTCCCTATAGAATAGCTTCTTGTTTTCCTTTTTATAATTACTGTAATGCATTTGATATGGGCTTTAATAAGTTGTAAACAAACTATTAGGGTTGTATAGTGAAATAGGGAGGGGGTTATGCATGCTTATTTAAGTAATGGGTAGAATCATGACTATAGGCTTTAATTCCTGTGTGTGTAATAGTATCATGTTTAGGACATGCATATCATTAGAAACCATGCTTAGGATTCTTTATTTCAGCACACATAAATTATATTCATGCTACCTGAATCGTGTTTCCAGGTTATAACTCTAAACGAATAATCAAATGTAATGCTCATGCATTTATAACCATGTCATATAGAAGCCATGTTTTAAGATGATACTTTGTGCATTAGATATCCTGCCTGTAGGATTTTTATTTTTATTTGAACGCTTAGTTAACCTGTCTCTAATATAATAACCTCACTAAAATATGGTCAAAACGTTTCTGCAAATGTCTCATCACTTATGTCTTTTAAAACAGAGTCAAAGTAAGCATGTTCACCTTTAGGCAAATATACGACGCCTAGGCAAACTTTAGGCCTAATGCGTAATTAAAATCAAATCAACTATGTTGGGTTTAATCTGCCTCTTTTGGAATTTCCCAAACTCTGATTCTGCTTTCTTGGAATTCACTCTATTTTTACTAAACTCCTATGCTGCTTTTAAAACAATTTTGAAATTGTGCGCTTTCTTACTTCTCATTACTGACTTCAGGATTTCTGATTCCTATCCTATCTTCAAACTGTTAAGTTTTTCTGAGTTACTTCATTATATAAAGTTGTTCTATTTCTGAATACTTGCTAAACCATTTTCTAAAAACGATGTGATAAAGTCCTATGAACTACTGGATTTTTGTACTCACTTTTGGATTATTGAATTTCAAATAAACGCACTCCTGCTCAACTTACTGATTTTCTGAAAGTTCTCTAAATTGTTGTGTACTCCTGAAAGTTGGTATTTCTGAATCCCTCAGCCCCAGTTAAATCTTCTGCCTTCATCAAGGTTTTCCAACTCAAGTCCCTACTGTTTTACTAAAATTCCTGTTTTCGAACTCCCATCTTAAGACTTTAATTGTGTTTGAGACGTGCTATTTACATGTCTATTTGTGGAGGGGTCTGTGAGCCTTTACTTGTTTTTATATGCTCCCTTGTATGTGCTATCCTACTTGCTTTTGTATGTCGCTTAGTATATTATCCTTTACACCTAAGGGTTCAGCTTAGTCCCCGCCTTTGTAGGAACAATAGTCCCAACTACCCTATGTGACTTATAGGATGGGACGGGTTATAGCACACAATAAGCATTCGTGACCAACACATGCGCTTTAAATAACCTTTACGGGATGGGAAGGGTAGAATACAGATATGATGACCGGTGCGCTAATACCACGTGTAGACGCCTCATTGAGGAAGTGACATACTAGGTATTGCATTGATGTGATCCGTATTGCTTTAAACCTAGGATAGTTCTTTTAAATACTTGTAATGTTTTCTTACCAAAGCTTTTAAATAAAACTTGTACTTTGTGTGAAATACCCTCTTATTTGAGCCTTTATTTGCTATTTGACTATTCGTCCAAATTCACAAAACTTCTTGGCCGGGACCCACAGTTGTGGATCCTGAGGCAGCCTAACACCTTCCCCTTGGGATAATTTCAAGCCCTTACCCATTCTCTGGTAATGCAAGCTAGTCCATGAGTTATCAACTCTAGGTGCCCTAACGCACCGTTAAAATTGTTAGGTGGCGACTCTTCCTTTTCCTTTAAGTAGTTTTCCATATTGTCCTAAACCCGATCTCTTCGTACCTAACCCGTGCGATCGAAAAAAGGGGAGCGACACATAGTTGAATAAGAGATTCAGTTGTTAAAAGAAAAAAAGTTTACAATTCAAATAGACAAAGCCAGCATCACACAGGGGACCCATGATGGTCCAACAATCACAAACAAGGGTGAGAGGGTTTGGGGAACAAGTACACAGCCTGTGAGGCAAACAACTTACACATAAACACATAATTCAAGGGGTTTTTTAAGGGTTCAGGGGATATGACTAAGTGTCAAATTAGAGCAACATATCAGCTAAACAACTAAAATCATGACTGGATTAACATATTAGACGTAGGCATGGAGATACACATAAAGAACAAAGGCTGAGTGTAGAGAGACACATTGAGAATGCAGGATAAGGTAACAGTAGACATGTAAAAGAGATTCAGAGTTCTAATTGTATGTTGAACAGCAGAAACACAAGTAGAAACATATAAGAAATGCCAAGAACTGAACTATGAATAGAAACATATTGGTTTGGATGACTGAAGATTAAATCAAGACATACTAGTATGATGAAGAAAGCAATAATGCAAGCAAAGACAAGAGATGCACAGTGAGAGTTCTTGGTTGTGAAAGAGCGTGCACAAAATCAGTTTTGTGTGTCTATGCCTGTGTGTGTAAGAGAGTTTTTGAACAGTCTCTTGTTCTTTTGGTTATTGAAAGGCTAGAAGTATATATAGTTTGAAACTATGTAGCAAATAAGGCAAGAATCATAGATAAGCAGTAATTAATGAACTATGTACCAATTATAACCAAATCAGTATAAGTAATCCCTTTAATTAAGGAGTTACTTCAAACGGTAATATGCAGACAATAAATAAAGAAAGAAATCATATAAGACTGAATATAGTATATAAGGAAATAGTTTTAGCATCACACAAGTACAGAATATGTAATAGAGGTTGGGTTCAACAAATTCAAATTAAGGAAAATATTTAGGAATCAGTTGATAGCATAGCCGACCATAAAATAAGGCAAAAAAATATTTTAGAAGTTGAAATCAGTAAGGAAATCTTCACAAGAGATTGGTGAAAGGTATCACTTACAGGAAATTAAGGATTCAAACAGGAGTAGCATAAGCTAAAGGAAATTAACATAAATTGCAAACACATAATAGGCAAGGGAATCAAACTCGGAAACCCTAATAGGCACAGTAAGGTAAAAGAGTCACATAAAATCAAGGGTTCGAACTAGAACATAGTAGATGATTAAAGAGATTACCCTAACAAACATAATATAAGCGGGAGAAGCAGAGAAATAAGAGCCTTGATGAACATAATGGGATAAAATCACATAAACTTAGAACGCTTATGAGAAATAAACACACAAGTAGGTTAAACGAACACATTATCAAACCCAGACTAAGATACCCAGGATTTAGGGATAAGATATTTAGGGTTTTAAACATAAATAACTCAGATAAACGTTTGAACATAATGAAATCACAGGATAATACTAAAATCGGAAGGAAAAAAGCCATTTTTAAAAAGGGTTATGAAACCCTAGTTTGAAGACGAAGACTGTTCAAAGTAGGAAAGCATTTTATTTCGAAGAAAACGTGTAGAAAAGCTTAGTAATATCGTAGATCTAAGTCACATCTAGAAAAAATCAAAAATATATAGGGGTTAGGGTTTCGTGGAACCTAGAGAAGTAAGAAAACCTCAAAGACGTCGCTCGCTCAAGCCGTAAAGGTTGTAGCTCTTACTCAGACGGCCAGGGGAGGCCGGAAAGTGGCTTGAGGGACCCTGAGAATTGAGTGAACCACTCTAGGTTCGCTTGAGGGCGTTAGGGCATCACTAGACCAGTGCAAGATAAGCAAATAACCCTGAGATGATGAAGAGCCATGGTTTCCGATGAGAGAACCAGCCGGAGAAGATGAACGAACTCGTCGGAATGGGGAACGAGGGGAAGGTTCTAGAGAGAACTAGAGAGAATTAGGGAGAAGTAGAGAGAGGATGAGAGGTGGGAAATGAGGGGTCGGTCAGGGGGGTAATTGGGGTTTAATAATGGTAAGGGATATATGGGTCGTTGATCTTATTTGATCAACGACTTAAATTTATTTGGAGTTGGGCCGGGTACGGGGTTGGTTTGGGCTAGGTCAATTATGGGTTAAAGGGTTGGGTAGAGAATGGGTTAAAGGTCAGGTGGGTTGGGTTTAAAAATTGGTTATAATTTAAATAAATGGGGCTAAACGTTAAATACCATTAAAATATGATAATTAATTAATAAAAAATGGCTAATAATTGTGTAAAATGAAATTAATACTAAATAAATGAAATTAAGGTGATTAATTAATATAAAAATATAAAATGATCAGTTATTAATTTTAAAATGGTATAAATGCGCATTTGTGCTATAATTGCAAAAATTGAGGTAATTAGCTAAATAATGCCAATATTGGCCAATTTGTGAAATAATTAAATCCCAAGGGAATTAAATAGTATTATGAATAATACATTGAGTAAGAAAATGTCTTGAAATTATATATAACATCATTTATACATAATTATGGAATATAAAAATATTAAATAAACAGCAAAAATAATTTGATAAAAATACGGAAAATTATGGCAAAATATCAATTACTATAGAGAGTGATTTTTAAGGTATATATGCAAATTTGAAAATAATTTGAGGAAAAATTAGGTATCAACAGCTGCCCTTTTTTACCCGGAAAAGATGAAAGAGTTGTCGGGTAAAGATATGATGGCCAATTTTGACCGAGTGGAAATAGTATGAAAGATTCAGGCCGCACCCTGGCTTCTAAGCTGCCTACATATCCCTGGTTTTACAGGAATCAGGCTGTATGATCTTGGGAGTCACAGGCGAACTATACCGGTGACGTTTTATAAGGATGGATGCAAGGTGCGAGGCAAGGTGAAAAGAATGACTTACGGGATAGTTAGGAGAATTGGAGCGGTCCGCTCCTGCCTGGCTGGCTTTTCATTGCCGGATTTCCTGCAAATGAATAACAAGCATATATTGTGCGTAATTTAAACATGATGCAAGTTCTCATTGGACTATGAATGTTGTCTTTGGACGGTTGAGGATGACGTCATTAGACCATGATATCCTAGGCCAAGAATCGCTTGATGCGGGATTCACAGGCTATGAAATAATGTTCCCGGGCCATGAAGATGGTGCCTCCGAACCATGATGCCTTTGAATAATGATATGCAAACTGATAAAAGAGATCCTTAGGCCATGAAATGATGTTCTCGGGCCATGAAGATGGTGCCTCCGAACGATGACGCCTTTGGATAGGTTGGCGATATTTTAGCCCATGAAAATGCAATAGTATGATGCTAACAAGGCAAAGCTTAGTCTTGCGAATTAAAGGGGCAGAGCTTAGCCCGAAAGGAAGCAAAGTAAATAATTATAGAGACAGTGATTGCTTTGAAAAGTAAATGGGAGGCAGCGTTAGCCTCGGAAGGCAACATGGTCGCCTTATGCAAATGCAGATGGAGGTAGCGTTTAACCTCGGAAGGCAAAATAGTAGCCTTATGCAAGAAATAAATGCAGATGCATATGGAGACATCGTTTAGACTCGTAAGGCAGAAAGGTAGTCTTATGCGATGCAGATGCAGATGGAGACAATGTTTAGTCTCGGAAGGCGGAAAGATAGCCTTATGCGATGCAGATGCAAATGGAGACAACGTTTAGTCTAGGAAAGAAGAAAGGTAGCCTTTTGTGATGCAGATGCAGATGGAGACAGCGTTTAGTCTCATAAGGCACAAAGGTAGTCTTATGCAATGCAAGTGCAAAAAATAAAAATGCAGATAGGAGTTCTTAGCTGGTGATGAATTGCGGCGGTATAATTGTTGTGAATTTTGCGATAAGTGAAGCGCCGTTTGTGATGATAATAAATGTCGGCGCGTGAGACGAGCTTGAGAAGTGTGTCTTTGAGAATTGTGTGTTCTTCGAGAAGATAATATGTTTTGGGTCCTTTGCGATCTTTGTGCCTGCATCCAAAGAAAAATCATTAGTTCTGTAAGGGGAAAGGTTAGTTCGCGTTCTCGCTGGCTTTACTTGCTCACTTGATCGTGATAATATTGTTTGTATCACTGGGGTGGCGTTTGCTAAACATGCTCTTTAAGTAAAAAACAATATGCATGATTTTGTAAAGATATGATATAAGCATATAATCGAAAAAAGCTTTAGATGAACCGACGGCCAGGACGCGATCCGAGACACTGCAACCTCTCTTGCCACAGAATTTTGAGGATCCTCCTCAAAATTCTGCCCCAGTTGATGGGTGAATACTTCTGGTTCTTGCTCGTGCGGTGATCGACTGAACCTGTTTCAGAATTTTGAGGGTCCTCCTAAAAATTCTGCCCTAGTTTCCATTCGTGGGGAAAATGAAATTCATATTGAATTGTGACCGAACCCATAGGGCTGCCTACGTATCCGTTCTTAAACAGGAATCATGTCAGGCATAGTTCAATTTACATTGTTGACAAAAGCATATGGAATTACACATAGTAGCGGTTGACTGCATCTAAATTGATTGGTTTTGGCCAAACTTCTCCGTCCATTTCTACAACTATGGGTGCTCCTCCTGTCAGCACTCTGTGAACCATCTACGGACCCTTCTAGTTGAGAGAAAACTTCCCTTTGGCTTCGTCTTGGTGAGGAAAGACTTTCTTTAGCACCAGTTGCCCTGATGTGAATCGTCTTGGCTTGACTCTCTTGTTGAAGGCTCTGGACATTCTGTTCTGGTAGAGTTGACCATGATAAACTGCGTTCATTCTCTTTCCGTCTATGAGGGCTAGTTGCTCATAACGGCTCCTTACCCATTCCGCGTCGCTGAGCTCAGCTTCTTGTATAATTCTCAGAGATAGAATCTCAACCTCGACAGGAATAACAACCTCTTTACCATAAGCCATCATATAGGGAGTTTCCCCGGTTGATGTGTGGATTGTGGTGCGATATCCCAGTAAGGCGAATGATAACTTCTCATTCCATTGCTTGTGTCTTTCTATCATCTTCCTTAGTATCTTCTTGATGTTTTTGTTAACGGCTTCTACAGCTCCATTCATCTTAGGTCTGTAAGTTGTGGAGTTCTTGTGTTTGATCTTGAATGTTTAACACATGGCTTTCATCAAGTCACTGTTGAGATTAGAACCATTGTCTGTGACGATTCACTCTGGAACTTCGAACCGACAAACAATGCGGTCGCGGATAGAGTCGGCCACGACTTCTTGGTAACGTCTTTCTAGGAGGCTGCTTCGACCCATTTAGTAAAGTAATTAATGGCAACCAGAATAAACTTGTGTCCGTTGGAGGCGGCATGCTCGATTGGTCCAATGACGTCCATGCCCCAGGCGGTGAACGGCCATGGTGAACTTGTTGCATTAAGCTCACTCGGAGGTACCTTTAACATATCTCCATGTATTTGAAAACGGTGGCATTTCCGGACGTACAAGATGCAGTCTGTTTCTATGGTCATCCAAAAGTAACCAGCTCGGAGTATCTTCTTTGCTAATACAAACCCGTTCATATGTGGACCGCATGTCCCAACATGAATTTCTTCCAATAGCTTTGATGGTTCTTTTGCGTCGACGCACCTTAATAACCCCAAATCAAGAGTCCTCCTATAAGGATTCCTCCACTGTGAAAGAAATTATTAGAAAATCTCCGAAGTGTGCATTTCTGAGTGGCGTTTGCAAGTTCTAGGTATTCTCCTTTTGCCAAATATTCCTTGACGTCATGGAACCAAGGATTTCCGTCCGCTTCTTCTTCGACGTGTGCACAATAGGCCTGATTATTGTGAATTTTCACTGGAATGGGATCAATGAAAGTTTTGTCTGGATGCCGAATCATAGATGACAAGGTAGCCAGAGCATCGGCGAACTCATTCTGGATTCTGGGGACATGCCGGAACTCTATCTTTGTGAACCTCTTTCTCAAATCCTGAACGTGATGTAGATAGCGTAGTATCTTGGAAATTTTGGTTGCCCATTCTCCTTGTACCTGATGTACCAATAGATCTGAGTCACCAATCACTAATAGCTCCTGGACGTTCATGTCAATGGCGATGTTGAGTCTTAAGATACAGGCCTCGTATTCAGCCATGTTGTTGGTGCAGGGGAACCTGAGCTTGGCAGATACCGGATAATGCTGGACGGTCTCTGATACTAAGAGTGCTCTGATACCGACTCCTTTGAAGTTTGCTGCGCCATCAAAGAACATCCTCCAACTGTTGTAGGATTCTGCAATTTCTTCTCCTACGAATGATACTTCTTCATCAAGAAAATACGTTTTCAGGGGTTCATATTCTCCGTCCACTGGATTCTCAGCAAGATGGTCTGTTAATGCCTGTCCCTTGACCGCTTTTTGAGTAACATAAATAATGTCGAACTCACTCAGCAGGATTTGCCACTTGGCTAGCCTGCCAGTGGGCATGGGTTTCTGAATGATGTACTTTAATGGATCCATCCTTGATATGAGATATGTTGTGTAGGCAAAGAAGAAGTGTCTCAACTTCTGAGCGACCCAAGTCAAAGCGCATCAAGTGCGTTCCAGCAAAGAATACCGGGCCTCAAACAGAGTGAACTTCTTGCTGAGATAGTAAATGGCTTGATCTTTCCTTCCTGTTTCATCATATTGCCCCTAGAACGCAACTGAAAGCTTCATTTAGTATGGCAAGGTAGAGTAGCAGGGGCCTACCAGGCTCGGGTGGTACCAAGACCGGCGATGTGGATAGATACTCCTTGATTCTGTCGAAAGATTTTTGACAATCCTCGGTCCACTTAGTCGCAGCGTCCTTCTTTAGCATTTTGAAGATCGACTCACAAATGACTGTAGACTGTGCTATGAATCGACTAATGTAATTGAGCCTCCCCAAGAAGCTCATAACATCTTTCTTGTTCTTTGGCGGTGGTAGTTCTTGAATGGCTTTGACCTTTGACAGATCCAATTCTATTCCTTGGCGGCTCACAATTAATCCCAGCAACTTCCCAGCAGGAACCCTGAATGCACACTTTGCGGGGTTCAGCTTCAGATTATATTTTCTCAACCTGTTGAAGAACTTCCTCAAATCTTCCAT
This sequence comes from Nicotiana undulata, assembly GCA_005239495.1. Lineage (NCBI taxonomy): Eukaryota > Viridiplantae > Streptophyta > Magnoliopsida > Solanales > Solanaceae > Nicotiana > Nicotiana undulata. Next base: position 125,505 of record ML268172.1, read on the forward strand.
GTGAGCAACAACTTTCATTGATTTGATAATGACATCGTCCACATACACCTCGATCTCTTTTTGAATCATGTCATGGAATATGGTAGTCATGGCCCTCATGTAGGTGGCCCCTGCATTCTTTAAACCGAACGACATCATTTTGCAACAGTACACTCCCCAGGGCGTGATGAACGCCGTTTTCTCAGCATCTTTCTCATCCATCCAAATTTGAAAATAACCAGCGAAGAATTCTATGAAGGAATGTAGCTCATGTTTGGCACAATTGTCAATTAGAATGTGCATGTTTGGCAAGGGGAAGTCATCTTTTGGACTGGCCCGGTTGAGATCCCGGTAGTTGACACAGACTCTGACCTTCCCGTATTTCTTCGGCACAGGTATGATGTTGGCTAACCATGTTGGGTATTCACCTACCCAGAGAACTTTGGCATTGATCTGTTTGGTAACTTCTTCTTTGATTTTCAAACTCATGTCATGTTTGAACTTTCTGAGCCTTTTGCTTTACCGGTGGACATGTCGGATTGGTCGGCAGTTTGTATGCCACAATAGACGTACTTAGACCAGTGATGTCATCATACGACCAGGCAAATATGTCCTCATACTCCCTTAGAAACTCTGTATACTCTTTGTTTTCTGACGGTGACAAATCAATACTGATCCGTGTTTCCCTGACGTTCTCTGAATCTCCCAGGTTAACAACCTCAGTCTCATCCAAGTTGAACTTAGGTCTATTTTCAAAGTTTTCGACCTCTTCAACAATCTCATCGGGTATATCGTCTTCATCTGAATCGGCGTCCATTTGTCGCATTGCCTCATTGCACGTCACATTCATCGGTTCATAAAGTAAAGTAATAGTAATGTTGTATAAATAAAGTAATGAGAGAAAACGGTAACAATAAATATCAGATTCATAACGAAATTGAAAATGCTTTGATAAATTGAATAATTTGTTTTGAACATTGAATATTTTATTGCGGGAATTGAAAAATGCAGAAAAAGGAAAATTGTTTAGTAAATAAATAGTAAATAATGCTTGTTTTTAGCCTTGCTACCCCGAGACTCGGCGAGCTTTGGTGGTCCTGATATACCAGTTCCTGAGATATGTTCTCTCACTTACTTCCTGTACGGAAGGGCCTTCCTCCCCCTCCTCCTTGAGAATAACACAACAATCCATATCGATGTCTTCCAAAAAATAATTCCTCATCGCTGTAAGGGCTTCCTTTTCATCTGATCCATAGATAATGTCGGCCTGCTTGAAGGTCTGCTCCAGATGAGGTATAGGCTGCTCCAAAAGGTAGTGATGACCGTGCCATGGTGGCGACCAGTTTCTGAATTCTTCCCATGTATACTCGTACCCCAGACTGAAAGTAGTACCATGTTTCTTGAGTGTTATGGGCTTCGTGATTCCTTGGAGGTTCTTACCGAGCCATTTACCTGTACTGTATCCTCCCCAGTTCAGGATGCTCTCGATCTTGCTATCCCACCATTTGTCCTTGTCAATGGCATTTACTCGCTCAATATGGTGATAAGTTCCTCCACCCAGTTTTCTCTTTCTATCAATCACAGGGATAGTCTGGCGACTGTAGATAGGGTTGCTACCGTCGACGTGGATGATCACCTCTTGGTGGTTCTACTCAAATTTCACCGCCTAATGTAGTGTTGATGCTACGACCCCACTAACATGGATCCAGGGTCGTCCTAATAGCAAGTTGTAAGATGCCGACACGTCTATTACCTTGAAGTCCACCTCGAACCAGGTTGGTCCCATGTGTAGGCATACACTGATTTCTCCCATGGTAGATCTTTGAGACCCGTCGAAGGCTTTCACGTTGATTGCTCCCTCTCTTATCTCATGTAGTCCTTTACCCAATTTCTTGAGTGTTATAAATGGACAAATGTTAAGACTAGAACCTCCATCGATCAAGATCCTTGTGATGAAATGATCTTCACATTGCACGGTGATGTGCAATACTTTGTTGTGCCCCAATCCCTCAGGTGGTAACTCGTCTTCATGAAAAGTAATTTTTTGACTTTCCAGTACCTTGCCCACCATGTTGGCCATTTCTCCACTAGTGATGTTGTTCGGCACGTATGTTTCGCTCAACACTTTTAATAAAGCATTTATGTGCATCTTAGAATTCTGAAGCAAAGAGAGAATAGATATATGCGCTGGTGTCTTGTTCAGTTGGTCGATGACCGAATACTCCTTAGCCTGTATTTTCCTCCAAAGATCATCGAAACCTGTTTCAATGAGGGGAGGGCGGTTGGCGGCTTGTTTGCTTGACTTGGCCAGATGTTCAGGGGTATAGACTCTACCAGTTCTCGTCATACCCTGTGCTGCGATGGCTTCCTCAGACCTGTTTTTACCTTTCCTTCTCTCCTAGGCCATATAATCCCAAGGGATAGCATCTGAATAGAAAAGTGGTGTGGTTGACATTGCTACTGGAATCGGCGTTGCCATTCTTACTTCAATTGGAGTGTATGTTAGGGGTGGCAGGACTGCAACCTCGAGTGGAGCTGGTGCTGGAGATATAAACTCAACTTCAATTGGCACTGGCGCCTTCACCTTTGCAGGCGGCGCTGCTTGAAACTCAAGTGGGATAGACATATCACCTTGGCATTCTCAGATGGATGAATCTGGACTATGATCGGGTTGAGAGTGACTGCAGGTTTCTTTGGGTCATCGCCTTCTGCGATCAACCCGATTGACCCCTCGGGATCCCAATCATCATCTATTTCAATCATATGGATACCTCCACCCTTATGGTCTGGTAAAGGGTTCTTGCGGACATTCAGAGCAGGGTATTTTGCCACAATAATCTTGCTATCAATGAGGGTCTGTATCTTATCTTTCAGAGAGCGGCATTCTTCGATGGTGTGTCCTTTCATGCCAGAATGATATGCACAGGATTTATTTGGGCTAACCCACTGAGAAGGGTTCTCAGTGTTGGCAGCAGGGATAGATGTAACATAACCAGCAACTTTGAGATTTTCATACAACTGGTCGATGGGCTCGACTATGGCGGTATATTGCTTTGGAGGGCGGCGATCAAAGTTAGGGCGAGGCCTAGGGAAGTTTTGACGGGGTAGGGGGTGATTGATAGTGAGGTGGCTGGGAATTATAGGTGCTGTAGACGGGAGCGGGTTGTGAATATTTATGTGGGGTAGGTTGATATGTGGGTGGTGGAGCTTGGTAAGGAGGTGAGGGTGCTTGATAGTTCGGGGTTGGCTGATATGTGAAGAGAGGCATTGGGTAGACTTGGTATTTTGGCGGGGATTTGGCTTGTTGTGTAACCATCACAGCTCCCACGTTTCTCTTCTTAGACACACAACCGGAATGTAAAGCCTTGTTAGTGGCTTGAAAAGCTTCAAAATTTGTAACCATACCGTTCTTGATTCTTTAATTCGCTCTCCTAATTTGATAATGTCGGTGAACTTATGGCCTTTAGCCATCATTAGCCGTTCATAATATTGCGGGTCCTGAGCTCGGACAAAGAACTTGTTCATCTGTTCTTCCTCTAAAGCAGGTCTGACTTTAGCAGCTTCCGACCTCCAACGAGTAGCATACTCGCGAAAGATTTCTGTGGGTTTCTTCTTCAAGTTTTGGATGTAGAACACATCTGGTGTGTTCTCTGTATTGAATCTAAACCTGTCCATCAAGTTTGTTGCCATGCCTACCCAGTTTGACCGTTTCTTAGGGTCTTGGCTGATGTACCAAGACAGTGCATCCCCCTTCAGACTCCTCATGAACAACTTCATGCGGATCCTCTCGTCTTTTCCTACACCAACCAACTTATCACAGTAGGTCCTCGGATGGACCCTCGGATCACCACTGCCATCAAACATCTCGAACTTTGGAGGTTTGTACCCCTCGGGTAGTTCGACATCAGGTTGTATACAGAGATCGTCATAGTTCAAACCTTCAATTCCCTTGACTCCCTCAACACCCTGGACTCGGCTAGTCAGCTTTCTAATTTCCTCAGCCAGATTTTTGATAAGCAAGTCCTTCTCATCAGACTCGGATGTATGTGAGATAAGCAGAATGTAATGGGTCACAATTTCCACGTAGATGGGATTGTTGTAGGCATGGAAATGGTCCTTCGTGGGGTTTTGAGGTTCGTGCATGGATGGTGGAGGGTTGTTGTGGAAAATGTTGCATGGTGTAGGGAGAGTTTGGTTCTTTGGGGAAGTGGTGTTATGGTGAGGTGCAAGGTGATTTGGTTGTTTTGGGATATTCTGTGGTGGTGTAGGGTTGATGTTAGTGACGTTGAGGGAAAATGACAGATTGGCAAAATTCCGGACCTGGTCGAGCTCCTCTTGAAATTTCAGCAATTTCTGTTCTAATGGTGACATATTTTCATACAAGACTTGAATACCCAGGCCATCAATGGCCTCTACCTGTTCAAACGTATTTTCCTTCCTAATACCGCTAGATTCTGCCATCTTACTTTTTCCCTTGTTTCTACCTTTGGGAGGACTGAGAGGAAGAGTAGGTGGAGGCCTTTTGGATCTTGTGCGGTAGGCGGATGATGCCAGAATGCACAAACTAACCTTTGGGGAAGGGGATAATAACTAAAAGAGAAACAAAACAAAAGGTAACCGTGTCAGTGAGGATTGTGAAAAATATTGCAGAAATTGAACACGTAATGCGGAAATGTAAAGCGTATCCTAAGTTGGGGACCTCCTTGTGCCCGAGGTAGGCCTAGCGACAAATTGATTTGGAGAACTTAAAATGCTAAATGCCTCATTTTATTGATAGAAAATAGACAAATCTTTAAAACGACACTAAATATGCAAAAATAAAAGGCACTAATGGCCATAGGCCTTATTACATTAATGAAGAAAAGTATACACCCCTATCTACTTGGTCCTAGAAGGACCTTCCCCAGATTCGGCATTCTTGCTTCCCTCGATCAGCTTTCCCAAATCGCGAAGTCCCAGCAGTAGGTAGGTTCTGGCTAGGTATCCCCTTTCAGCTCCTCAGCCTTCTGGCAAGTCTCGATCCTTTTGATGAATTTCTCCTCCAATTCAACTCTACCCTGCTCGAAGTACCCCAGCCTCTTGTTGGCGCTGATAGCCATGTCCTTCAATTCCTCGATCAACCTTTTGTTGGACTCATGTATCTTGTGTTGATCACCCTCACATGCACGGATCCTTTTGCGCAGTTGGTTGTACTGGACTTGTGCTTCATCCTTTTCGTCTATGACCCGGTGACCTCGAACGAACCACAGCTCAATTCGGCCACCCAGATCTTCTTCTAACCAACCAAGATAGAAAGTAGTGCAACCGGCGTGATACCTGTCTGGCTCGATGGTGTCGTTTTCAAGCCTAATCTTTCAGTACCACTCAAACATCCATTGAACCTGATCCTCGGTTAAGTTACCAAATAACTCAACCCATCCTTCGACATTCTTCGGCTGAGCGAACATGTCGGGAATATAGTTCATTCGCTTTGGGTGATGGAAAGCGATGTGGTCATCCCAAATCCTTTGATGGATGTCTTGTCGGTATTCACCTTTTTGTAGATGTTCTATGAGCCAAAGTTGGAGTAATAAGTTGCAACCTTCGAAATGCCTTGCTCCTCGTTGACACATTTCTAGGGCCCGATACATATCTGCGATGATCATGGGCACAATGCTGAAGTCCTGCCCGTCTATCCCTTCCATTAGCATCTTAGTTACCATGGCCAACCTAGTATGGATTCTTTCTTTCTTCATTGGGAACACAATCAAACCCAAAAAACACACCATAAACACAAACACTCGGCGATGGATATGTCCCAGAGAGGTGATGGAAAACTCGTCTTGGTAGGTACAGTATGATTTGTTGTGACCGTACCTTTCATATAAATAGTCTAAAGGGATGTACGAATCCTTCAGACATACCAATTCTGGATTCTTCTTCAGACCCATCATTTTGAGTAAACCCCTGCCCGTGCGGTTTTCAGGCATCAGCAACCCCGGAGATTCCCAAGCTAGACCAGCCAATCCTCATTTTCTAGGGACTTCATGCCTCATTTTCTGCAAAACAGACAAGGTTAGGCCCTTTACCCCCACCAGACTCGACTATTTAACACCAATAATTTGCAGGAAACATTTTGTTCTCCAAATAAATGCACAGAGCGTGAGGGTGTCCGTTTGGGTTCTAGGGAAACCCAGTGGACTTTGGACAAGGCTATCTTAAAGGCTATTGTGCGGACAACACGTTAACCTGGCTAAGTTTCACCATGATGCATGCAACAGTATAACGGAGTAGGGTTTCTATGGGGTTTTAGACTGGTACCCTTGAGCGGACAACTCAAGGGGGAAGGCACGAAACTATCGACTGCACCGCTGATCGACTAGTTTTACCGCAAATACGCCTTTCAGAATTTAAGGGGTAATAATGTTGGAAGAGCGCAACCACTCATTGTAAGCGTTGTTATAGTATTTTGTTTGGCACGAGTGGAGTATGCATGTTGAGAATGATATGCAGTAAATAATCATTCAAACAGATAGTCATGTATTTGCACGTTGAGGAAAGCGATAAATACAACAGTTATGATTGAAAGTAGGTACAAAAAGAAAACAATGAGACATGTCAGTTTTGTTCATGTGAGAAAAATAAATACCTGAAATAAACAATTAACGACATGTAAAGGGAAGGGGAAGGGGAAGGGGTGCAAGCATTGACCAAATTAAAGGTACAAATTCACAAAACGATTTGCAATGGTAAAAGCCTTTAATCCCCAGCAGAGTCGCGATGCTATCGCGCCCCCTTTTTCCTTAAGCGGAGATCGGGTTTATGACATTCTGACAACTCCTTTTAAAGGAAGAGGGTTAAAAGAAGAGTCACCACCTAATGATTTTAAAGGTGCGTTAGGGCACCTAGAGCGATTAACTCATGAGACTAATTTGCATTACCAGAGATTGGGTAAGGGCCTGAAGTTATCCTAAGGGGAAGGTATTAGGCACCCATCAGGATCCACAATTGTGGTTCCCGGCCAAATGGTTTTCGTGAATTTGTACAATAAGCAAGTAACAAGTAACGGCTCAAATAAGAGGGGATTTTAAATAAGCATCGGAATTATTAACTTTTGAAAGAACTAGTAAGACATATGAGAGAAAGACATCCTAGGTTTGAAACAATATGGATCACATCAATGTAATACCCGGTATGTCACTCCTCAAAGAGGGGCTACACGTGGTATTAGCGCATCGGTCATCATATCCATATTCTACCATTTCCCACCCTTTGAAGGTATTTTAAAACGTGTGTTGGTCACGAACTCTATTGTGTGCTATTACCCGTCCCATCCTTTCAGTCCCGGAGGAGGCTAGGACTACTATCCAAAAAGGGAAGTACTAGGCTGAACCCCTAGGTTTAAAGGACAAAATTCTAAACGACAAGCAAAGAAAGTTAGGACTACAAATATGGGAAAACACATAGAAGCAAATATGAGGCTCAGATATTCCTCCACAATTTATGCACATATCAGCACGACTAAAACACAAGTAAGGTCTTTAACTTCAGAACCTAAAGCATGATGTCTAGGCAAGAATACAGTAGCGAGGTAGTTTATTACTGCTTTAAGAGAAGGAATTGTACCTGTTTCAGACTATGGATTTCTTATCTGTAGTTAACCAAACAATACACAGAAAAGAGAAATAGTTTTCCGGTTTGAACAAGTTTAACACCTAAGGCTTACCTAGGCGTATTAAACTGATTCAGTTAGGCAATTTTAAGAATCCAGTTTTAGTTGATAGTTGTTAAGCAGGGGTGAACTTTTTTAATCTTAACCAGGATAAGGGAAAGAGTGTTAAAATGAATAAAGATGCGATCGTAAAGGCATGATATCTAAATGCAAGCAAGGTGTAGCATGATGCAAAAACCTATACATGATGTTCTAAATGCATATGCATTTTCAGCATCAGAATTTATTTTAGTGAGATCCATTTGTTAACACATTTGACTTAAAACAAAACGTACAGAGATATAATTCTTTGTTAAGTTGTTGAACCTAACACATGATTTTTCTAGGTGTTCATAGCAGTATGTTGATTTAACACATGATTTTGGCACAACTAACATGCTGAAAGTAACATCCTATGGGACATGATATGTAAATGCAATCTTTGGTAGCTAATGTTATTACTTCAGCCTAGCATAACAGGACTTCTAGGTGATGTAGTTGTGTGAATGCTGAAGCAGTATTTTTACAGCCATTTTTGTTATTATTCCACTATGAACATGATTTCTAAGCGGATACAAGTATGATGAGATGCTGAAATAAACAAACCTAAGTATCATGGTATCTAATTGTCACGACCCAAATCCTAATTCAGGTCGCGATGGCGCCCAACAATGGGGTTAGGCAAGCCAATATAGAAGACACTAGATGTTGCCCGTCTGATCTAAACATGTCGAAAATTACCAATTTTAAACAATTAACATAATGCTCATGATACGACATTAAAATCAGGAAAATATAAAGGTACAAGGCCAAACCGAAGCACATATATAGATACACAGCCCAAACCCAAAATACAAACTACGTGTGTGCCAGGAACTAGTGTCGCGAGTGTCACGGGCAACTACTGAATATACAATGTCTAAAATATATACAGAGCCTCAGTCTAAATGAAATAGACAGAGAATATGACAAAAGAACTCCAGGGTGCTGCCAGGAAGTCGCCATGAAGAGCAGCTCACCGTGAATTATAGTCACGCGATCAATACCTAGCACCGACCTGATAATCAGGTATACCAGCCTCCGGACATGTACAGTCAAGTACAGAAGAAAAGAAAGTGCAGCATGAGTACATAGATAAATATGTACCCAGTAAGTATCTCGTCTATTATCGAAGAAGTAGTGACGAGAGGTCGACTCGATACTCGCTAAGGTCCAATAGTAATAGTATAAAACAGGATATAAGGAAAGCATTAGACATGTAAATAGTGCACCACAATTGTGAAAAGAATATAGAGTTTCCAAGTAAATATTGAAAGCAGTAACAACTCACCTTTCTCTTTTCCCCAAACATTTGTCAAATCATAAATCAGGAAAACGGTACCAAACAGTCATGCACACACAAGAGTAAGACAACCGGTCGGAGTCGTGAGGAAGAATAGTTATGCACTGCCGGGGATCGACCGGCCCGTACCAAGAGTGCATTCTTAACAATAATCCTGCCTACGCACTGCCAGGGATCGACCGGCCCGTACCAAGAGTGCGTGCTTAACAATAATCCTGCCTACGCACTGCCGGGGATCGACCGGTCCGTACCAAGAGTGACTCTATCAATGTAATCATATCATATCATAGTGTAACTTCTTCCATGCACTGCCGGGGATTGACCTGCCCGTACCAAGAGTGCATTCTTAATTAAATTACGGTGCACTGCCGGGGATCGACCGACCCGTACAAAGAGTGCACTATAAATCCGGCGTGGCGTACGACCCGCTCCCAAAAGAGTGAATGAAATTACATATCGCTCGCGGGATGTAAATTACAAAGCGACAACATGCGCACACAGGATGTATAGTTCATTTCACCACAATCCTTTCCAATTATTTAAGTAAATGAAAGCTCAGGGAAACAGTAACATATATAAAAGCATGAATCTAAGCATATAGTTCATTTAAGGCAGAATACATGGCATGCTGTGGTCCTAAGCTACCTGGACGTGACAATAATAGTCGTTACGTACGGACTCTTGTCACGTGGTACGTACGTATCCCCCAAACACAAACATACAACACATAGAACACCTATGGGGACAATTCCTTCTTACAAGGTTAGAAAGGAGACTCACCTCGCGAAGTAATCACCCTACGGATCAAGGATGCGCCCGAATCTCTGAAATCTACACTCGACGGCTCGCAACTAACCAAATATAGTATAATTGAATAAATTTTAAGCTCAAAGATGGAGAAATAATAAGAAATCCCAAAATTAAGCATTCTTGAAGGTTTTCGGAATTTTGACCCCAGGCCCACACGTTCGGATTTCAAAAATTCATGAAGGAATTAATTTCCCGGAGTCTAAGGATCATAATTATGCAAGTTCTTGCTAGAATTCATGGCTAAAATGGATAATTCACAAGATTCCCAAATCCCTAAATTACTACCCAATTTCATAAATTTTAGGATTTAGAAGGGGGATTTAACTAGGAATTGATGTTGAATCTAGAACAATTATGGAATTTTACTTACCTTGACAACAATGGTTGAATAGCTCTCTTGAAATGTCTCCAAAAGCTCAAGGAAGAAGGTGGAAATGGTGGAAAATGGCCAACTCCCGCATTTAACTAAACTGCCCAAAGAATGCTTCTATGCAATCGCGACCTGAGGCCTGTGATCGCGAAGACCAACTAGCCTGACCTCTGCGATCGCGAAGAACAAAGTGCCCGACCCCAAGACTCGACACTATCCGATCACATAGGTGTCCTGCGATCGCGAAGAAGAAACTCACCCGGCCCAGATGCGACTCAATGCGATCGCGAGAAAAGGCTGCGACCGCGAAGGTGTGGAACCCAGACCTCTGCGATCGCAAAGGGGAGGCTGCGATCGCAGAGAACATTCAACATCCAAGCAAAATCCTTCTCCGCGATTGCAACCCACCTTCTGCGATCGCAGAGAAGGAAACCAGATAGCAGATTTTCTGGTTTTTCTAACTTAGCTCCCGGGGGTCTAAAACACACCCGAGCCCCTCGCGACCCCGTCCAAAAGCACCGGTAAGTATGTATTCATGATATGGACTCGCTCGAACTTCTGGAACATGAAAAACAACAACGAAACTCGAACTTCAACCGCAAAACCAAATTGAATCCACTTAAGAACTTAAGATTTCTAGAATTCACTTCATTGCGCCGAACGGGTCTATACTACTCGGAATAACTTAAAAAAATTGCGAACAAGTCATAAATGACTATACGGAACTATTCCCGGTCCCGGAATTCCATTCGTACCTCGATAGCATAAAATCACATCCCAAGCCAAATTTCAAATATAACTAAATACTTATTTCCATTTCGGGCGCCGAAATGCTCCCGGATCATCGAAAACCCGAGCCGAACACACGCCCAAGTCCGAAATCATCATACGGAGCTACTGGATCTGTCAGAACTTGATTCCGAGGTCGTTTGCTCAAAATGTTGACAGAAGTCAAACTTGGCCAAATAGGCCAACCTTAAGGAACCAAGTGTTCCTAAATCACCCAAACTATCCCCAAATCCTGAACCACCCGCTCCCGCAAGTCATAAAGCACGAATAGCCGCTATGGAAGGTTTCATTTAAGGAAACGAGATCCTAATACGCAAAATGACCGGTTGGGTCATTACATTCTCCCTCTCTTAAACAAACGTTCGTCCCCGAACGGGTCTAGAATCATACCTGGAGTACTAAATAAGTGTGGATATCTGCTTCGCATGTACTCCTCGGACTCCCAAGTCGCCTCCTCACCTGGTTGGCCCCTCCACTGAACCTTAACCGCAGAAACTATCTTGGACCTCAACTTGCGGTCCTCCCTATCAATAATAGCAACTGGCTCCTCCTCGTAACCCAACTTCTCATCTAACTGAATAGTGTTGTAATCAACCATGTGCGAGAAGTCGGCGTGATACCTCTAGAGCATGGATACGTGAAACACCGAATGAACTCCTGATAAGGCTGGAAGTAAAGCAAGCTCATAAGCATCCTCTCTGACACGCCTCAATACCTCATAAGGACCTATAAACTTGGGGCTCAACTTGCCCTTCTTCCCAAATCTCATGACGCCATACATCGGAGAAACCTTCAACATAACCTTATCTCCCTCCACGAATTCTATATCACGTGCCCGCTGATTTACGTAGATCTTCTGCCTAGACTGAGCTGTGCGGAGCCTCTCCTGAATAATCTTCACCTTCTACAAGGCATCTCTCACCAAATCTATGCCATATAACTTGTCCTCGCCAGGCTCAAACCATCTGATAGGAGAACGACATCGCCGACCATATAACGCCTCGAATGGAGCCATCTCAATGCTGGATTGATAGTTATTATTGTATGCAAACTCCGCAAAGGCAAGAACTAGTCCCACTGACCTCCAAAATCAATCACACAAGCCCTGAGCATATCCTCCAAAATCTGAACCGTACGCTCTGACTGGTCATCAGTCTGAGGGTGAAATGCCGAGCTGAGGTCTATCTGAGTACCCATCTCGCTGTGCAAAGTTCTCCAGAAGTGCGAAGTGAACTGAGGACCTCGATCTGATATGATAGACACCAGCACACCATGTAGCTGGACTATCTCTCGAATGTAAATATGAGCCTCTGTCGTATAAGTAGTAGCCACAGGAATGAAATGCGCCGATTTGGTCAATCTATCAACAATGACCCAAACCGCGTCAACCCTCCGCAAAGTCCGAGGCAACCCAACCACGAAGTACATGGTGATGCGCTCCCATTTCCACTGAGGAATGGGCATCTGCTGAAACAAGCCTCCTGGACTCTGGTGCTCGTACTTGACCTGCTGACAGTTGAGACACCTAGCCACATACAACATTATATCCTTCTTCATTCTCCTCCACCAGTAATGCTGCTTCAAATCACGATACATCTTCGTCGCTCCTGGATGAATAGAATACCAAGAACTGTGCGCCTCTGCTAGAATCCTCTCCTTCAATCCATCAACAACAGGAACACACAATCTGCCATGGAGTCTCAGAACTCCATCCTCGCCTAAGGTAACCTCCTTGGTCCTGCCCTGGACCACCGTATCCCGAAGCTCTGCCAGGCGTGGATCATCAAACTGCCGAGCCTTAGTCTCTCCCAATAATGAAGACTGATCAACCACATGAGCCAAAACTCGACGAGGCTCTGAAAGATCCAGTCTCACAAGGCGATTGGCCAAGGACTGAATATCCAAGGCTAAAGGTCTCTCCTCAGCTGCAATGTAGGCCAAGCTACCCATACTCGATGCCCTCCTGCTCAAAGCATCTGCTACTACATTCGCCTTACCCGGGTGATACAGAATAGTGAGATCATAGTCCTTTAACAACTCAAGCCACATCCGCTGTCTCAAATTAAGGTCCCTCTGCTTCAGCTAGTACTGCAAACTACGGTGGTCAGTGTAGACCTCACAAGATACACCATACAAGTAGTGCCGCCAAATCTTCAAAGCATGAACAATCGCCGCCAACTCTAAGTCATGTACATGATAATTCTTCTCATGAACCTTGAGCTGCCGTGAAGCACAAGCAATAACCCTGCCATCCTGCATCAACACACATCCCACCCCGACGCGTGAAGCGTTGCAATATACAGTATACATCCCTGACTCAAAAGGCAATGATAGAACTGGTGCTGAAGTCAATGTTGCCTTGAGCTTCTAAAATCTTGCCTCACAATCGTCTGACCATCGAAATGGGGCATTCTTATGAGTTAACCTAGTCAGTGGAGCTGCAATAGAGGAGAATCCCTCCACGAATCGACAGTAAGAGCCTGCTAAACCCAGAAAACTCCTGATCTCTGAAGCTGAAGTAGGACGCGACCAACTCTGAACTGCCTCAATCTTCTGCGGATCAACCTTGATACCCTCTCCGGAAATCACATGTCCCAGAAATGCCACAGACTCTAACCAGAACTCGCACTTGGAGAATGTAGCATATAGTTTCTGCTCTCGCAAGGTCTGAAGTACAACTCTCAAATGTTGCTCGTGCTCACCAAGGCTCTGTGAGTAGATTAGTATATAATCAATGAAAAAAATAACGAAGGAGTCGGTAAACGGCCTGAACACCATATTCATAAAGTCCATAAATGCTGTTGGGGCATTGGTCAAGCCAAAAAACATCACTAAGAACTCATAATGGCCATATCTGGTGCGAAATGTCATATTCGGAACATCAGAAGCCCGAATCTTCAACTGGTGATAACCCGATCTCAGATCAATCTTAGAAAACACATGAGCACCCTGCAACTGGTCAAACAAATCATCAATGTGCGGAAGAGGATACTTATTCTTGATGGTCACTTTATTTAGCTGACGATAGTCAATGCACATCCGCATAGACCCATCCTTCTTCTTCACAAATAAGACTGGAGCACCCCACGGCGACACACTCGGCTTGATGAACCCCTTGACCAACAACTCCTCAAGCTGCTCCTTCAACTCCTTTAGCTACTTAGGAGTCATACGATAAGGGGGAATAGAAATAGGCTGAGTATCCGGAGCCAAATCAATGCAGAAGTCTATATCTCGATCTGGAGGCATGCCTGGAAGATCTGAAGGAAACACATCCGGAAACTCTCGAACAACAGGCACTGAATCAATGGTAGGAGACTCAGCGGTGGTGTCTCGCACAAAGGCAAGATAATCTAAGCAACCCTTCTCGACCATGTGCCGAGCCTTCATAAAGGAAATGACCCGGCTGAAAGCACTCACCGAAGAACCTCTCCACTCCAACCTCGGTGACTCAGGCATGGCTAATGTAATTGTCTTAACATGGCAATACAACACAACATGCTAAGGAGATAGCAAATCCATGCCCAAAATCACCTCGAAATCGACCATATCAAGCAATTACAGGTCGGCTCTGGTCTCAAGCCCACAGAAAGAAATCACACAAGATCAGTAGACCCGGTCTACTACCACAAAATCGCCCACAGGAGTGGACACATACAAGGGAGAACCCAAGGACTCACAAGGAACATCCAGAAAATTGTCAAACAACACTGAAACATATGAGTATGTTGATCCTGGATCAAATAATACTGAAGCCTCTCTACCACAGAATGAAATAATACCTGTAATCGCAGGGTCTGAGGCCACTGCGTATGATCTGGCCGGAATAGCATAGAATCTGGCGGAAGCACCCGAAGACTGAGCTCTCCCCAGAACAAGCCGGAGTTGACTGACCCCCTCCTGACTTACCTCCCCCTCTAGGATGGCCCCTGCCAACCTGACCCCCACCCCTAGGTGGTCGAACTGCTGGTGCTGAAATCATAGGTTGGTGACTCTGCCGCACGGCCTTGCCCCGATACCTGGGACACTACCTGATCATATGGTCCAGCGCCCCACACTCGAAACAACCTCTAGGTGCCATAGTCTACTGTCCCGAAGAAGAAGAACCATGAATAGCTGGAGAGCGGTAGGAATCATCTGACAAGGCACTGAAATAGGAACCGGAGGATCTTTGATGGCAGGAGTAACAGCTAGGTGCACCCTGGATGGCTGGTGGATGGTAAGAGCGCTCTGACATGGCACTAAACTGAGGCCTCGCTGAAATACCCCTGAGAGGTAGTGGGGGTGCTGAATATGAAGGCCTACTGAACTGGCCGCCTCCGAACTGACCTCCGCCCCTAGCTGGAGCACCCCTGAAGTCACCTGTGATCCTGACCCTCTTGTCCTGCTGACCTGGCTGACCCTGCTCCCTGCTCCTCGTACGGTAACCCTCAATCCATCGAGTTATCTCTACTACAAGCTGGTATGGGGTACCCATCTCTACCTCTCTTGCCATGGAGGTCCTGATACCCCGATGTAAACCTGCTACGAATCGCTACACCTTCTCGGCATCAGTGGCCAATATCATAAGAGCATAGCGAGATAACTCTGAAAACCTTTCCTCATAATCCGTCACAGACATCCGCCCCTGCTCTTACCTCTCAAACTGACCCCGAAGCTGCTCTCTCTCGGACGGTGGAATGTATCTGTCCAAGAATAGCTGAGTGAACTGACTCCAAGTGACAGAAGGAAAATCCGGTGACCTGCTAAGAACATATGACTGCCACCAGCGGCGAGCTTTGTCCTCAAGCTGAATGTGGTGAAGTCCACCCCATGTGACTCTAGTATCCTCATATTGTGCAGTTTGTCCCTGCACCTGTTGATGAAATCCTGGGCATCCTCACCCCTCTCACCCTCGAAGACTGAAGGGCGAAGTTGGGTCCATCTATCTAGCATCTTCTGCTGGTCACCCTCTACGACTGGCCTGGGATCTGGCTGTGCTACGATAGGCTGAACTCCACCTACGGGTGGTGTACCCGGAGTGTGATGTGCAGCAGCCTGTCTGGTGGCCTGAGCAGTAGGGGTCTAAACTCCTCCTCCCGCCTGAGAAGTAGCAGGGTCTGCTGGAAGTACGCCTGCCTAGGACATAGTGTCCATAAATCTCAACATACGACCCATGAACTCCTGGAAGCCTGGCGCCGTCAAGAAATCCGCTGGAGCAGGAGCAACTGGAGGCAACTCATCCTGCTCCTCGATAATAGGATCCTCAAGCGGTGCAAGTGGTACAGCTCTGGGACGCCCTCGTCCCCTACCTCGAAGAGGAGCCTTACCGCTGCCCCTACCACGACCTCGAGCGGCGGGGGTAGTGGCCTCCCCCTGGATTAGGAACATGAGAAGAACGCGTCCTCACCTTCTGTGAGAGAGTGGAAGATCAATTTGAGTACATCATAGATTACACGATAGGATCTGAACAAGGAGGAGTTTCTTAACACTCTATAGCCTCCTGAAGATAAGTACAGACGTCTCTATACCGATCCGCAAGACTCTACTGGGTTTGCCCGTGACTCGTGAGACTAGGTGAACCTAAGCTCTGATACCACGTTCTCACGACCCAAATCCTAATTCAGGTCACGATGGTGCCCAACAACGGGGTTAGGCAAGCCAATATAGAAGAAACTAGATGTTATCCCCTTGCCCGTCTCATTTAAACATGTCGGAAATTACCAATTTTAAACAATTAACATAATGCTAGCATGATACGACATTAAAATCATGAAAATATAAAGGCACAGGGACAAACTAAAGCACATATATAGATACACAGCCCAAACCCAAAATACAAACTACGTGTGTGCCAGGAACTAGTGTCGCGAGTGTCACGGGCAACTACTGAATATACAATGTCTAAAATATATACAGAGCCTCAGTCTAAATGAAATAGACAGAGAATATGACAAAAAAACTCCAAGGTGCTGCCAGGAAGTCGCCAGGAAGAGCAGCTCACCGTGAAGTATAGTCACGCGATCAATACCTAGCACCGGCCTGATAATCAGGTATACCAGCCTCCGGACCTGTACAGTAAAGTACAGAAGAAAAGAAAGTGCAGCATGAGTACATAGATAAATGTGTACCCAGTAAGTATTCCGTCTAATCTCAAAGAAGTAGTGACGAGAGGTCGACTCGATACTCGCTAAGGTCCAACAGTAATAGTATAAAACATGATATAACGAAAGCAATAGACATATATATAGTGCACTACAATTGTGAAGAGAATACAAAGTTTCCAAGTAAATATTGAAAGCAGTAACAACTCACTTGTCTCTTTTCCCCAAACATCATTCAAATCATAAATCAGGAAAACGGTACCAAACAGTCAAGCGCACACAGGAGTAAGACAACCGGTCGAAGTCATGAGGCAGAATAGCTATGCATTGCCGGGGATCGACCAGCCCGTACCAAGAGTGCTTGCTTAACAATAATCCTGCCTACGCACTGCCGGGGATCGACCGGCCCATACCAAGAGTGCATGCTTAACAATAATCCTGCCTACGCACTACCGGGGATCGACCGGCCCGTACCAAGAGTGCGTCTATCAATGTAATCATATCATATCATAGTGTAACTTCGTCCATGCACTGCCGGGGATCGACCCGCCCGTACCAAGAGTGCATTCTTAATTAAATTCCGGTGCACTGCCGGGGATCAACCAGCCCGTACCAAGAGTGCACTATAAATCCTCCGTGGCATACGGCCCGCTCCCATAAGAGTGAAGGAAATTACATATCGCTCGCGAGATGTAAATTACGAAGCGACAACATGCGCATACAGGATGTAAAGTTCATTTCACCACAATCCTTTCCAATTATTTAAGTAAATGAAAGCTCAGGGAAACAGTAACATATATAAAAGCATGAATCTAAGCATATAGTTCATTTAAGGCGTAATACATGGCATGCTGTGGTCCTAAGCTACCCGGGCATGACAATAGTAGTCAGTACGTACGGACTCTCGTCACGTGGTATGCACGTATCCCCCAAACACAAACATACAACACATAGAACACTTATGGGGACAATTCCCCCTTACAAGGTTAGAAAGGAGACTCACCTCGCGACGTAATCACCCCTCGGATCAAGGATGCGCCCGAAACTCCGAAATCTACACTCGACGTCTCGCAAATAGCCAAATATAGTGTAATTGAATCAATTCTAATCTCAAAGAAGGAGAATTAATAAGAAATCCAAAAATTAAGCATTCTTGAAGGTTTTCACAATTTCGACCCTGGGCCCACACGTTCGGATTTTGAAAATTCTTGAAGGAAACAATTTTCCGGAGTCTAAGGATCATAATTATGCAAGTTCTTGCTAGAACTCATGGCTAAAATGGATAATTTATAAGATTCCCAAATCCCTAAATTACTACCCAATTTCATAAATTTTAGGATTTAGAAGGGGGATTTAACTAGAAATTGATGTTAAAGCAAGAAAAATTATGGAGTTTTACTTACCTTGACAACAATGGTGGAATAGCTCTCTTGAAATGTCTCCAAAAGCTCAAGGAAGAAGGTAGAAATGGTGGAAAATGTCCAACTCCCGTATTTAATTAAACTTCCCAGAGAATGCTGCTATGCGATCGTGAAGACCAACTGGCCTGACCTCTGCGATCGCGGCATAGGTCCTGCGATCGCGAAGAACAAAGTGCGCGACCCCCAGACTCGATACTATTGAATCCACTTAAGAACTTAAGAATTCTAGAATTCACTTCATTGCGCCGAACGAGTCTATACTATTCGGAATGACTTCAAATTTTATAGACAAGTCATAAATGACTTTACGAAACTATTCCGGGTCCTAGAATCCCTTCGGACCTCGATAGCATAAAATCACGTCCCAAGCCAAATTTCAAATATAAGGAAATCCTGATATCGTGATCGCATAAGGTCGCGTCTGGGCCGGGTGAGTTTGTTCTTCGCGATCGCAGGACCTCTGCCGCGATCGCAGAGGTCTGCCCAGTTGGCCTTCGCGATCGCAGGACCTCTGCCGCGATCGCAGAGGTCTGGACAGTTGGCTTTCGCGATCGCATGCCCCTTGTCGCGATCGCAATTAAGGAATCCCTAGGTAGTTTTATAAAATATGAGACTTAGCATTTTCCCTCCATTTTCATCTTCCTCTTCAAGTTTTTAGAGATCTCTTCAAGGGACCTTCAACCACTGTTATTAAGGTAAGTAAGTTCCATAGTTTTATTAGTTTCAAACATTAATTCTTAGTTAAATTCACTATTAAATTATCTAAAACCATAGAATTAGGTAGTAATTTTAGGGTTTTTGAGGATTTTGTGATTATCCGTTTTAGGCCATGAATTTAAGTAGAAATCACACATTAATGATCCTTAGGCTATGGGTGAGTGATCCTTTCGAGAATTTTCGGAATTTGAACATGCGGGACCGGGGTTGGAATTTGGAAATTCTTCAAGAATAGCGATTTTAATAAAATAACTAGGGTAATTTCCCGCATTGTGCATGCATTGATGTTATTGTATACATTTTGGCTAGTTGCGAGTCCTCGGGTGTAGAGTTCGGAGTTTCGGGCGCAAATTATGGTCCGAGGGATATATTCGACACGAGGTGAGTCTCCTTTCTAATCTTGTAAGAGGGAATTGTCCCCATAGGTGATGTATATGCTATGTGTAAATTGTTTAGGGGCTACGTACGCGCCAAGTGACGAGAGTCCGTACGTAGCGGCTATGATTGCTATGTCCGGGTAGTTAAGCCCACATCATGCCTTAGATGCTTTTATCGTAATGCCTGATATGTTTTTCTTGTAATGCTTTATATGATTTATTGTGACGCCATATGTACTATGAAATTATGTTTTGCAGAGTGTTATTTCTCTTAGGCTTTATGGAAAAATTGTTTAATGGCAAGGAATTTGTTGTGGAAAGTAAGTATTGAATATACATGGGATCGGGCCATACGCCACGGTAAAGTTGAAAAGAAATTATGAAATATATGGGATCGGGCCGTACGCCACGACAGTGCTGAAAGTAATTGAATATATATGGGATCGGGTCGTACACCACGACAGTGTTGAATGTAATTGATTATATATGGGATTGGTCCGTACGCCACGCCAGTGCTGAAAGTAATTGAATATATATGGGGTCGGCTCGTACGCCACGGCATTGTTGAGAAGTAATTATGATATGTATATGGGATCAGGCCGTACGCCACGGCAGTGTTGAGAAATTATGAAATATATGGGATCGGGCCATACGCCACGGCAGTGTTGGAAGGAAATTGAAATAAATATGGGATCAGGCCGTACGCCACGGTGAGTGTACAAGGTACATTATGAGAGTGGGCCGTACGCCACGGCGGATCTAAGAATTTGTGATTATTGTATCGTTCGGTGGTCTTACCCTTGAATGCGCTTTATTGTTTAGTTCAGCAATTGTTTGGATTTCTGCTTTTGATATATATATACTTGTTGCTTATTTCCCTGACATGCCTACTGTATTTCATTATATTCTATCATATGTTATTACTGTTAGACCTTAGTGAGTATCGAGTCGACCTCTCGTCACTACTTGTTCGATTTTAGGCGGGATACTCACTGGGTACATATTTATTTAATATGTACTCATGCTGCACTTTCTTTTCTTTCTGTACTTGACTGTACAGGTCCGGAGGCTAGTACGTCTGATTATCAGGCCGGTGCTAGATATTGGTAGCGTGGTCATACTTCACGGTGAGCTGCTTTCCCGGCGACTTCCTAGCAGCACCCTAGAGTTCTTTTGTTATATTCTCTGTCCATTTCATTTAGACTGAGACCCTATATATATTGTAGTCATTGTATATTCAGTAGTTGCCCGTGGAACTAGTGACACTAGTTCCTGGCACACGCGTGGTGTATATTTTGGGTTGTTGGTTGTACATATGTTATGCGACATGCCTATTGGTTGATTCTCCGCACTTGTAGTTTTATTTCACATCACTGCCATTATCATGTTTATATCTGTTTAAAATTGGTTAAAAGATAAAATTTGCGTAAGGGGGAATGGTAACACTTAGTCTTTCTATATTGGCTGGCCTAACCTCGGTGTCAGGCGCCATCGCGACCTGAATCGAGATTTGGGTCGTGCCAACGTGGTATTAGAGCCCTAGGTCCACGTAAGTCTCACGAGTCACGGGCAGGCCCAGTAAAGTCTTGCGGATCGGTACGGAGACGTCTGTACTTATCTTCAGGAGGCTATGGGGTGTTAGGAAACTTCCCTTTATTCATATCATGTCGTGCAGTCTATGATGTAATCAAACTTATTCTTCTATTCTCTCAAAGATGGTGAGGACGCGTGCATCCAATGTTCCTGGTCCGGGAGAGGCCGCTGCCCCGGCTGCCCAAGGTCGGGGTAGAGGCAGGGGCAGAGCACCTGCTTGTGGTAGGGGACGAGGGCGTCCCAGAGCTACGCCATTGGCACCACCAGAGGACCCTATTATGGAGGAGCAGGATGAGGTGCCTCTAGTAGCACCTGCTCCAGTGGATTTCATGACTGGGCCAGGCTTCCAGGAGGTCATAGGCCGTATGCTGAGATTCATGGACACTATGTCTCAGGCTGGTTTATTTCCAGCCGACCCTGCTACTTCTCAGGCAGGAGGGGAAGTCCAGACTCCTACCGCTCAGGCCATAGGTCAGGAAGCAGCAGCACGTCATACCCCGGGCACACCGCCCGTGGGAGGGGTTCAGCTCGTAGTAGCAGCCCCAAAGCCCAGGCTAGTCGCAAAGGGTGACCAGCAGAAGATGTTGGATAGATGGACCCGACTCCGCCCTCCAGTCTTCGGGGGCGAGCGGGGAGATGATGCTCAGGATTTTATCGATAGGTGCAGGGACAGACTGCACAACATGAGGATATTTGAGTCTCATGGAGTGGATTTCACCACATTTTAGTTAGAGGGCAGAGCTCGCAGGTGGTGGCAGTCATATATTCTCAGCAGGCCAGCAGATTCTCCTCCTGTCACTTGGGATCAGTTCGCTCAGTTATTTCTAGACAGATACATTCCACCTTCTGAGAGGGAGGAGCTACGGGGTCAGTTTGAGCGACTAGAGCAGGGGCAGATGTCAGTGACTGATTATGAGGCTAGATTCTCCGAGTTGTCTCGCCATGCCCTTATGATATTGCCTACTGATGCCGAGAGGGTGCGGCGGTTTGTGGCAGGCTTGCATCTAGGTATTAGGGCCTCTATGGCCAGAGAGGTATAGATAGGTACCCCATACCATCTTGTAGTCGAGATAGCTCGACGGATTGAGGGATACCGTATGAGGAGCAGGGAGCAGGGTCAGCCAGGTCAGCAAGACAGGAGGGCCATGTTCACAGGTGACTTCAGGGGTGCTCCAGCTAGGGGTAGAGGTAAGTTCGGAGGCGGCCAATTCAGTAGGCTTTCATATTCAGCACCTCCATTACCTCCCAGGGGTATTTCAGCGAGGCCTCAGTTCGGCGCTATGCTAGAGCATTCCTATCGTCCCCCAGCCACCCAGGGTGCACCTAGCAGTTATTCTAGTCATCAGAGATCCTCTAGTTCCTATTTCAGTGCCTTACCAGAGGGTTCACACCGCCCTCCGGCTATTCAGGGTTCTTCCTCTTTCGGGAAGCATGTTGTAGCACCAGGAGGTTATTTCGAGTGTGGGGAGCCGGGTCATATGTGGAGGTATTGTCCCAGGTATCGGGGCAAGGTAGTGCAGTAGAGTTATCAGCCTATGAGTTCAGCACCAGCAGCCCGACCGCCTCGAGGTGGAGGACAGGTCGGCAGGGGTCGTCCTAGAGGGGGAGGCCAGTTAGGAGGATGTTAGTTAGTTCCTATTCACTTTGGGGGAGTTCAGCCTTCAGGAGCCTTAACCATATTTTATGCCATTCCGGCCAGATCAGATGCAGTGGCCTCAGACGCCGTGATCACAAGTATTATCTCAGTATGTGGTAGGGAGGCTTCGGTACTATTTGATCCAGGATCCACGTATTCATATGTTTTCGTACTATTTTCTCATTTTCTGGATACCCCTCGTGAGTCCTTGTGTTCTCCTATATATGTGTCCACTCCTATGGGTGATTCTGTGGTATTAGACCGAGTGTACCGGTCTTGTGTGGTCACTTTCTGCAGTTTTGATACCAGAGCAGATCTTTTATTGCTGGATATGATTGATTTTGAGGTTATCCTAGGCATGGATTGTCTATCTCCTTATCATGCTATGTTAGATTGCCATTGCAAGACAGTCACTTTAGCCATGCCTGAGTCGCCTAGACTAGAATGGAGAGGTTTTTCCGTTAGTGCCTCCAGCCGAGTTATTTCCTTCATAAAGGCTCGGCATATGGTCGAGAAGGGTTATTTGGCTTTTCTTGATTATGTGCGGGACACCACCGCCGAGTCTCCTACCATTGATTCAATACCTTTTGTTCGAGAGTTTCCGGATGTGTTTCCTTCGGATCTTTCAGGCATGCCTCTAGATCGAGATATTGACTTCTGTATTTATTTGGCTCCAGTTACTCAGCCTATTTCCATTACCCCTTATTGTATGGCTCCTTAGGAGCTAAAGGAGTTGAAGGAGCATCTTGAGGAGTTGTTGGCCAAGGGGTTCATCAGGTTGAGTGTGTCGCCGTAGGGTGCTCCAGTCTTATTTGTGAAGAAGAAGGATGGGTCTATGCGGATGTGCATTGACTATCGCCAGCTAAATATAGTGACCATCAAGAATAAGTATCCTCTGCCACGCATCGATTATTTGTTTGATCAATTACAGGGTGCTCGAGTGTTTTCCAAGGTTGACTTGAGATCGGGTTATCATAAGTTGAGGATTCGGGCTTCAGATGTTCTGAAGACTGCATTTCGTACCAGGTATGGCCATTATGAGTTCCTGGTGATGTCCTTTGGTTTAACTAATGCCCCGGCAGCATTNCTGGTATGCTAAGTTCTCCAAGTGCGAGTTTTGGTTAGATTCCGTGGCATTTTTGGGGCATGTGGTATCCGGAGAAGGTATGAAGGTTGATCCTCAGAAGATTGAGGCGCTTTAGAGTTGGCCGCGTCCTACTTCAGCTACAGATATCAGGATTTTCTTGGGCCTAGCAGGCTATTATCGCCGATTCGTGGAGGGGTTCTCCTCTATTGCAGCCCCACTGACCAGATTGACTCAAAAGAATGCCCCGTTTTGGTGGTCCGACGAGTGTGAGGCGAGATTTCAGAAGGTCAACTCAGCTTTGACCTCGGCACCAGTTCTGTCATTGCCTTCCGGTTCTGGGATGTATACTGTGTATTGCGACGCTTCATGCCTCGGGTTGGGTGTGTGCTGATGCAGGATGGCAGGGTTATTGTTTATGCTTCGCGACAGCTGAAGGTTCATGAAAAGAATTACCCTATGCACGATTTGGAGTTGGCGGCGATTGTTCATGCTTTGAAGATATGGCGGCATTATCTATATGGCGTATCTTGTGAGGTCTATACTGACCACCACAGCCTGCAGTACATGCTTAAGCAGAGGGACCTTAACTTGAGGCAGCGAAGATGGCTCGAGTTGTTAAAAGATTATGATCTCACTATTTTATATCACCCGGGCAAGGCGAATGTAGAAGATGCTTTGAGCAGGAGGGCAGCGAGTATGGGTAGCTTGGCCTACATTACAGCTGAGGAGAGACCTTTAGCCTTGGACATTCAGTCCTTGGCCAATCGCCTTGTGAGATTGGACCTTTTAGAGCCTCGTCGAGTTTTGGCTCATGTAGTTGCTCAGTCTTCATTGTTGGGGGAGATTAAGGCTCGACAGCTTGATGATCCATGCCTTGCAGAGCTTCGGGATGCAGTGGTCCAAGGCAGGTCCAAGGAGCTTACTTTAGGAGAGGATGGTGTCTTGAGGCTCCAGGGCCGTTTATGTGTTCCTAATATTGATGGCTTGAGGAAGAGAATTTAGAAGAGGCCCACAGTTCTCGGTATTCTGTTCATCCGGGTGCGACGAAGATGTACCGTTATTTGAAGCAGCACTACTGATGGAGGCGGATGAAGAAAGATATAGTGCAGTTTATGGCTAGGTGTCTCAATTGTCAGCAGGTCAAGTACGAGCACCAGAGGCCAGGAGGCTTGTTTCAGCAGATGCCCATTCCTGAGTGGAAATGGGAGCGCATCACCATGGACTTTGTGGTTGGGTTGCCTCGGACTTTGCGGAAGGTTGACGCGGTTTGGGTCATTGTGGATAGGTTGACCAAATCGGCGCATTTCATTCCTGTGGCTACTACTTATACTACGGAGAGGCTGGCCCAGATTTATGTTCGGGAGATAGTCCGGTTGCACGGTGTGCCGGTGTCCATTATATCAGATCGAGGTCCTCAGTTCACCTCGCACTTCTGGAGAGCATTGCACAGTGAGATGGGCACTCAGATAGATCTCAGCTCAGCATTTCACCCTCAGACTGATGGTCAGTCGGAGCGTACAATTCAGATTTTGGAGGATATGCTCAGGGCTTGTGTGATTGATTTTGGCGGTCAATGGGACCAGTTCTTGCCTTTGGCAGAGTTTGCATACAATAACAGTTATCAATCCAGCATCGAGATGGCTCCATTCGAGGCTTTATATGGTCGGCGATGTCGTTCTCCGATTGGGTGGTTTGAGTCTGGCGAGGCCAAGCTATATGGTACAGATCTTGTGAGAGATGCTTTGGAAAAGGTGAAGATTATTCAGGAAAGGCTCTGCACAGCTCAGTCCCGACAGAAGAGTTACGCAGATTAGCGGGCGCGTGATGTAGCATTTATGGAGGGAGATAAGGTTATGTTGAAGGGTTTCGCCGATGAAGGGCGTTATGAGACTCGGGACGAAGGGCAAGCTGAGCCCCAGGTTTATAGGACCTTTCGAGGTGTTGAGGCGAGTCGTGGAGGTTGCTTACAAGCTCGCTCTACCTCCCGCCTTATCGAGAGTTCATTCGGTATTTCATGTATCCATGCTCCGGAGATATCATGCCGATTTCTATCAAGTGATTGATTTCAGCACTATTTAGTTAGATGAGAAGTTGGGCTTCGAGGAGGAGCCAATTGATATTATTGAGAGGCAGGACCGCCAGTTGAGGTCTAAGAGAATTTCTGTCGTAAAGGTCCAGTGGAGGGGCCAACCAGTCGATGAGGCGACTTGGGAGTCCGAGGAGGACATGCGGAGCAGGTATCCACATCTATTCGACACTTCAGGTACGATTCTACGTCCGTTCGAGGACGAACGTTTGTTTTAGAGGGGGAGATTGTGATGACCCAAAAGAGGGGTCGTCTTATGTGAATCTAATTATGACTGTGTTTCGAGGCCCTGAAAGCCTCCGTTAATCTCACCTCGATGTGCGTGCGCAGCCTGGGTGCGTAGTCGGGAAGCCTTTATGTGAAAACTTGATTAAGAGTTTAATTTATGATAATTAAATTGAATAAAGTTGACTTTGGTCAACATTTTTGGTAAACGGACCCGGATCTGTGATCTGGCGGTCCCGAAAAGTCAGTAGGAAAATATGGGACGTGGGCGTATGCCCGGAATCGAATTCCGAAGACCCAAGTCCGAGAAATGAATTTTTAAAGAAAATTGTTTTATGAAAAATATTAAAGGCTTATGAACATGAACTTTGATGTGAAACTTGTGCTGTCGGGCCCGTATTATGATTTTGGAGCCCGGAACAGGTTAAATATGTGTTATGTAAGTTATCTGTGAAATTTGGTAAGAAACGGACTTGATTTGACGGGTTTCGGACCAAAATGAGAAAATTGGAGTTAATGAAGTTTTGAGGATTTTTAAAGAATTTGAAATTTGGCTTGAAATGTGATTTTATGTTCCCGAGGTCCGAATGAAATTTCGAGACCGGGAATAGTTCCGTTATGTCATTTATAACTTGTCTGCAAAATTTGAAGTCATTCCGAGTAGTATAGGCCGGTTCGGCGCATTGAAGTGAATTCTAGAATTTCAAGTTCTTAAGTTTTGATTCAATTTGGTTTTGGGGTTGAATTCTGAGTTTCGTTGTTGTTATTCAGGTTCCGGAAGTTCTAGCTAGTCCGTATCATGAATACAGACTTACCGGTGCTTTTTAACGGGGTCCCGAGGGGCTCGGGTGTGTTTTAGATCCCCGGGAGCTAAGTTGGAAAAACCAAAATTTCTGCTATCTGGTTTCCTTCTTTGCGATCGCAGAAGGTGGGTTGCGATCGCGGAGAAAGATTTTGCTGGGCTGTTGATTATTCTCTGCAATTGCAGCTTCCCCTTTGTGATCGCAGAGGTCTGGGTTCCACACCTTCGCGATCGCATAGAGTCGCGTCTGGGACGGGTGAGTTTGTTCTTCGCGACCGCAAGACCTCTGCCGTGATCGCAGAGGTCTGGCCAGTTGGCCTTCGCGATCGCAGGACCTCTACCGCGATCGCAAAGGTCTGTCCAGTTGGCCTTCGCAATCGCATGCCCTTTGTCACGATCGCAGTTAAGGAATCCCTGGGCAGTTTTATAAAATACGGGACTTAGCATTTTTCCTCCATTTTCATCTTCCTCTTCAAGTTTTTAGAGAGCTCTTCAAGGGACCTTCCACCACTGTTATTGAGGTAAGTAAATTCCATAGTTTTACTAGTTTCAAACATTAATTCTTAGTTAAATTCACTATTAAATTATCTAAAACCATAGAATTAGGTAGTAATTTTAGGGTTCTTGAGGATTTTGTGATTATCCGTTTTAGGCCATGAATTTAAGTAGAAATCACACATTAATGATCCTTAGGCTATAGGCGAGTGATCCCTTCGAGAATTTTCGGAATTTAAACATGCGGGGCTGGGATTGGAATTTGGAAATTCTTCAAGAATAGCGATTTTAGTAAAATAACTAGGGTAATTTCCCGCATTGTGCATGCATTGATGTTATTGTATACATTTTGGCTAGTTGCGAGTCCTCGGGTGTCGAGTTCGGAGTTTCGGGCGCAAATTATGGTCCGAGGGGTAGATTCGACACGAGGTGAGTCTCCTTTCTAATCATGTAAGAGGAAATTGTCCCCATAGGTGATGTATATGCTATGTGTAAATTGTTTGGGGGCTACGTACGCGCCAAGTGATGAGAGTCCGTACGTAGCGGCTATTCTTGCTATGTCCGTGTAGTTAGGCCCGCATCATGCCTTATATGTTTTTCTCGTAATGCCTGATATGTTTTTCTTGTAGTGCTTTATATGATTTATTGTGACGCCATATGTACTATGAAATTATTTTTTGCATAGTGTTATTTCTCTGAGGCTTTATGGAAAAATTGTTTAATGGCAAGGAATTTGTTGTGGAAAGTAAGTATTGAATATACATGGGATCGGGCCGTACGCCACGGCAGTGCTGAAAGTAATTGAATATATATGGGATCGGGTCGTACGCCACGGGAGTGTTGAGAATTAATTGTGATGTGTATATGGGATCGGGCCGTCCGCCACGGCAGTATTGAGAAATTATGAAATATATGGGATCGGGTCGTACGCCACGACAGTGTTGGAAGGAAATTGAAATGAATATGGGATCGGGTCGTACGCCACGGCGAGTGTAGAAGGTAGCTTATGGGAGCGGGCCGTACGCCACGGCGGATCTAAGAATTTGTGATTATTGTATCGTTCGGTTGTCTTACCCTTGAAAGTGCTTTATTATTTAGTTCAGCAATTGTTTGGATTTCTGCTTTTGATATATATATATACTTGTTGCTTATTTCCCTGACATGCCTACTGTATTTCATTATATTCTATCATATGTTATTACTGTTGGACCTTAGTGAGTATCGAGTCGACCTCTCGTCACTACTTCTTCGAGTTTAGGCGGGATACTCACTGGGTACATATTTATTTAATATGTACTCATGTTGCACTTTCTTTTCTTTTCTGTACTTGACTGTACAGGTCCGGAGGCTGGTACGTCTGATTATCAGGCCGGTGCTAGATATTGATAGTGTGGTCATACTTCACGGTGAGTTGCTTTCCCGGCGACTTCCTAGCAGCACCCTGGAGTTCTTTTGTTATATTCTCTGTCCATTTCATTCAGACTGAGACCCTGTATATATTGTAGTCATTGTATATTCAGTAGTTGCCCGTGGTACTCGTGACACTAGTTCCTGGCACACTCGTGGTGTATATTTTGGGTTGTTGGCTGTACATATGTTATGCGACATGCCTATTGGTTGATTCTCCGCACTTGTAGTTTTATTTCACATCACCACCATTATCATGTTTATATCTGTTTAAAATTTGTTAAAAGATGAAATTTGCGTAACGGGAAATGGTAACACTTAGTGTTTCTATATTGGCTGGCCTAACCTCGCCGTCGGGCGCCATCGCGACCTGAATCGAGATTTGGGTCGTGACAGGAAGTTTGAGGAACAAGTACACAGCCTGTGAGGCAAACAGCTTACACATAAACACATAATTAAAGGGGTTTTCTAAGGGTTCGGGGGATATGACTAAGTGTCAAATTAGAGCAACATATCAGCTAAACAACTAACATCATGACTGGACTAACATATTAGACGTAGGCATGGAGATACACATAAAGAACAAAGGCTGAGTGTAGAGAGACACATTGAGCATGCAGGATACGGTAACAGTAGACATGTAAAAGAGATTCAGAGATCTAATTGCATGTTGACCAACAAAAACATAAGTAGAAACATATAAGAAATGCCAAGAACTGAACTATGAATAGAAACATATTGGTTTGGATGACTGAAGATTAAATCAAGACATACCAGTATGATGAAGAAAGCAACAAAGCAAAGACAAGAGAAGCACAATGAGAGTTCTTGGTTGTGAAAGAGAGTGCACAAAATCAGTTTTGCATGTCTATGCTTGTGTGTGTAAGAGAGTTTTTGAACAGTCTCTTGTTCGTTTGGTTATTTAAAGACTAGAAGTATATATAGTTTGAAACTATGTAGCAAATAAGACAAGAATCATAGTTAAGAAATAATTATGGAACTATGTATTATAATCAAATCAGTATAAGTAATCCCTTTAATTAAGGAGTTACTTCAAACGGTAATATGCAGACAATAAATAAAGAAGGAAATCATATAAGACTGAATATAGTATATAAGGAAATAGTTTTAGCATCACATAAGTCCAGAACATGTAATAGAGGTTGGGCTCAGCAAATTCTAATTAAGGAAAATATTTAGGAATCAGTTGATAGCATAGTCGACCATAAAATAAGGCAAGAAAATATTTTAGAAGTTGAAATCAGTAAGGAAATCATCACAAGAGATTGGTGAAAGGTATCAATTACAGGAAATTAGGGATTCAAACAGGAGTAGCATTAGCGAAAGGGAATTAACATAAATTTCAGACACATAATAGGCAAGGGAATCAAACTCGGAAACCCTAATAGGCACAGTAAGGTAAAAGAGTCACATAAAATCAAGGGTTCGAACTAGAACATAGTAGATGATTAAAAGGATTAACCTAAAAAACATAATATAAGCGGGAGAAGCAGAGAAATAAGAGCCTTGATGAACATAATGGGATAAAATCACATAAACCCATAACGCTTATGAGAAATAAACACACATGCAGCTTAAACGAACACATTATCAAAGCCAGACTCAAATACCCAGGATTTAGGGCTAAGAAATTTATGGTTTTAAACATCAATAACTTAGATAAACGTTTGAACATAATGAAAATCACAAGATAATACTAAAATTAGAAGGAAAAGCCATTTTTAAAAGGGTTTATGAAACCCTAGTTTGAAGACGAAGACTGTTCAAGGTAGGAAAGCTTTTTATTTCGAAGAAAATGTGTAGAAAAGCTTAGTAAAATCGTAAATCTAAGGCATATCTAGAACAAATCGAAAAGATATAGGGGTTAGGGTTTCGTGGAACCCAGAGAAGTAATAAAACATCAAAGACGTCGTCGGCTCAAGCCAAAAAGGCTGTAGCTCTTACTTAAATGGCCAAGGGAGGCCGGAACGTGGCTTGAGGGACCCTGAGAGGTAAGTGAACCGCTCTAGGTTCGCCTGAGGGATTTAGGGCATCACTGGACCAGTGCAAGATAAGCAAATAACCATGAGATGATGAAGAGCCATGGTTTCCGGTGAGAGAACCAGCCGGAGAAGATGAACGAACTCATCGGAAAGGGAACGAGGGAAAGGTTCTAGAGAGAACCAAAGAGAATTAGGGAGAGGTAGATAGAGGATGAGAGGTGGGAAATGAGGGGTCGGTCGGGGGGGGGGGGGAAATTGGGGTATAATTATGGTACATATGGGGCGNGGGGGGGGTAATTGGGGTATAATTATGGTACATATGGGTCGTTGATCTTATTTGATCAACGACTCAGATTGATTTGGAGCTGGGCTGGGTACGGGGTTGGTTTGGGCTGGGTCAGTTGTGGGTTAAAGGGTTGGGTAGAGAATGGGTTAAAGGTAAGGTGGGTTGGGTTTAAAAATTGGTTATAAATTAAATAAATGGGGCTAAACGTTAAATACCCTTAAAATACGATAATTAATTAATAAATAATGGCTAATAATTGTGTAAAATTAAATTAAGACTAAATAAATAAAATTAAGGTGATTAATTAATATAAAAAATATAAAATGATCAGTTAATGATTTTAAAATGGTATAAATGCGCATTTGTGCTATAATTGCAAAAATTGAGGTAATTAGCTAAATAATGCCAATATTGGCCAATTTGTGAAATAATTAAATCCCAAGGGAATTAAATAGTATTTTGTAATACATTGAGTAAGAAAATGTCTTGAAATTATATATAACACCATTTATGCATAATTATGGAATATAAGAATATAAAATAAACAGGAAAATAATTTGATAAAAATACGAAAAATTATGGGAAAATATCAATTACTATAGAGAGTGATCTTGAAGGTATATATGCAAATTTGAAAATAATTTGAGGAAAAATTGGGTATCAACACCCGCTCCCATGAGAGTGGTGGAAATTTACCCCGCTCATGGAATATATTTGACACGCGGCTGCACATAGATTTCTTAAGTTATTATAATATTCTTCAATTCTTTCAAAAATACGAATTTCAAATGAAAACTTTCAAGTCACGAAATCCTCAATTTCAACTCCTTTCAAGGCATTTAATAAGCATACTCGATCTCAATTCTTTTCAAGGCAAATAATAAAATAAGGGTCTCAACAAGGTGTAAACATTAAACTACCCGGATATAGGCATAATTTGTAACTACGTACTGACTATCATAACCTCGTGTGTATGTATTCCGCATGAATAGAAGCACATATTAACTTAATTCACATATGGGGTTAATTTCCTCTTACAAGCTTAGAAAAGAGACTTACCTCGCTCCGAAGTTTCATACCTTGCTCCCAAGCCTTTTCAACAACTCAAACTGATTCCCAACGCTCCAAAACTAGTCAATAAATATGCAAATCCATAAATATATACTCCAATATTTATTATAATCCAATTTACAATAATTTCCAACTCCGCTCGAAAAGTCGATAAAATCAATCCTCGGGCCCATGTGCCCGGATTCCGAAAATTTTCGAGGATAAACATTACCCATAAAATCACGAAATCTAATATATAATTCATTCTCAATTCCATGCCCAAATTCGTGGTCAAAATCCAAAAATACCAATTTCTGGGAACCCCAAATTTCCACTAATTTCCCATGAATTTCCATGTTAAAGTCTATATAATCCAAGTATTTAACTTGCTATGTGGGAATCACTTACCTTGACATGGATGATGAAGATGGAACTCAAATATCGCTCCTAGGTCAACTCCCATGGAGGAAATAAGATGAAATGCGCCAAACCCATTTTCGCAAACTTATACACTGCCCAGACGACCCTTCTTCCCGTTCGCGATGAAAAAAATTCTCAAAAGCCATTTCCAAACTCTTCTCAAACAGCCTCTAGTATATTGATAATATATTTTTTGTACAAAACTACAAATGACAAATGGTTAAGCATGATGAATACTAGACGCCAACATCTACAAATTTCATGTTTTAGTCATCTCCCAATTCCTTATAGATTTTGATATAGAAACTTCCAAAATCAGCCCTGTGCAACACAAAGTTCTTCTTCATCTTCCCGGACAGCCTGTAGTGTACCAGCCATAGCTTCTTGTACACAAATACAAATGCTAAATGGTTTACCTTTCTGAAAAATAGACACAAAGGGATACCATTTCTATTTTTAGATCATCTCCAAGTTCCTTATAGATTGCGAGATATGGTCCTCCGAAGTCAAATCTATGTAACAGAGATTTTCTTCTTCGCAAACGCGAAGAACAACACCAGACATCAGAAAATCAGCATCCAAAGTAGCCCAAAATGATGTGAAACACACCCGAAACATACCCGAGGCCTCTGGGACCCCAACTAAATATACAACCGAGTCCTAAGATATCATATGACCTTAGTCGAGGCCTCAAATCACATCAACACTATTCACACCCCAATTCAAGCCCAATGAAACTAAGAAATTCCAACTTTTACATTCGATCCCGAAACCTATCAAATAAAGTCCGACTGACCTCAAATTTTTCACGCAAAGTCTTATTTGACATTACGGACCTACTCAAACTTTCAAAATTGGAATTTTAACCGGATAAAAAAATCCACTCCCGGTCAAACTTCCCAAAAACCTTCAAATTTCAAACTTTTGCCAAATGACGCTGAGATGACATACGAACCTCCAAATACTTATCTGAATGCACTCGTAAGAACGGAATCACCATACGAAGCTATTGCGAGGCTTGGAATCCCAAACGGACATCGATAACATTGAAATGCACTTCAACCCAAATTCATGAAATTCTTCCAAAGTATCAACTTTCTACAATAGGCACTGAAACGCTCCCAGGTCATCCAAAACCCGATCAAAACATACGCCCAAGTCCGAAATCATCATACGAACCTGTTGGAACATTCAAATCCCGATTTTGGGGTCGTTTACTGAAATATCAAACCTTAGTCAATTCTTCCAACTTAAAGCTCCTGAAATAAGAAATTTATTTCAAAATGAACTCCAAACTTCCCGAAATTCAGTTCCGACCACACGTACAAGTCATAATACCTTAAGTGAAGGTGCTTAAGGCCTGAAATCGCCGAACGACGTGCTAGAGCTCAAAACGACCAATCGGGTCATTACAACGCGTCCCTGAGGGACTGTGGAACAAACTTCCTCAAAAATTTATCAGAAAACTGAACCCAAGTAAGTGGCGCTGCATGAACATGACTATCCTCCTCTTAGGCATGACACCATCTATATGTTACACCACGTACTTTCATGTTAGAATTTATCTTAAGTGAATCAATATGAGCTAGAGAGTTGACGGACTTTTACAAAGATAATGATGGATTAAAAAAGTAATAAGGAATTATTGTGAGGTGAGAAGCGTAAAACACGCACTTAAATATGCTTTCTAGTCGAATATAGTATAATAAAATATCGTATCCATATAGATTGAATTTAAACTGTAATTTTGTACTTTCTAGTTTAATTGATATCCAACTTGATCAACAATTGAGTTCATGTGATTAATACTAAAATTAACTAATAACTTAAAGCTATTGACTAATGAAAATCAAAGTAAAGACTAAGTAAAGAACGATATCAATGGGAGAAGACAGGGTTTTGATGGCATAGGTGTAAGATAACTGTATGGGATTTAACTCTAGTTATTTCACTTCTAATGTTCAAGTGAGTCTCTCAAATTCACTTCTTTATTAGATCAATTTTTTAGTAGAAACACCTCTCTCGATGAAGTCTCGACCTCACGAGATGAACCAATTTATGCTATGTGAAGATATGCAAGAATGCGTAGTGGATTGGTCTTTAGGAGAACCTCTCTCGATTATCCTCCTAACTAGGGTTAATCAATGATTCAACTTGCCTCTTTCAATTACTAAGAAGAATTATTGAAATCAACCAATAATATTATGCAAAGATACCACAAGTTTTGCCTCTCTCGATTACATGAACAAGTGAATATGAATGCAATAATTCAATCATCCAAAAACGCTTCAATACATAAAACTAGAGTTGTAATCCACAAACAATCATCAATACAACAAATCCATAAAATCCTAAAGGGAACTACTCCATAAACATGGAGTAATTCATCACAAATATAATTAAAAGATAGGAAAACATAATTTCAACCAAAACTCGGGTCTTGAGTGAGGAAGGAATGATGAAATCCTTGTGCTTTTATTCCTCTGACTCCTCCTTAGCTTCCTTAGGTATAAAGTATTTCAAAAGTCCAGAAAATAATATTTTTCCATGTATTTATACCAAGTAGGGCCGGGCCCAGGCGAAACCACCTTCTCCTAGCCGAAATAGGATTTTCACTCTGTAAAAATTGCACATGCGGTGACGCACCATACGGGTCATTAATGGGGAAATCTAGAGAGCTAGTTTCTGACATACAACAGGAAAATGCACAAGTGCGGTACCCCACACACTTCCCCATGCGCCACGGCTGTGGGGATTTCTCAGAGCACGAGTTTTCCTTGTTTTTTGATATCCAGATGTGGTTCTCAACTCTCGAACGCGATCCCAACTTAATACCTTGGGCTTTAACTCAGAATTCAAAGCTTCAAATAGCTTGAATTAGCTCCATAACATCTGCATCACTCGGAATCACTCCTACAAGGCATAAAACACACAACAAGTGCAAAACACTAGCGATTAAAACTCAAACACAATAAAGGCATACTAAATTAAAGTGCAATAAGTGTCTAAAATACGAGATTATAGCCTACCAACAATACCCTACATTTAAACCATTGCTCTTCCTCGAGAAATCAAACTACACTTTATAAAGACACGACCTTTTTACACATTTCTCCTAACTCATCACACCAAGAATGTTTAAAATAGACTAAGTACAATATTGTAACATCCTAACCTCAAAATTTGACTCAAAAGAACCACGCATTATTTATAACTCGCTCACTTACTCTAATATAGAGGTCAGTTATATTACATTTCCTTCATGAATCAAATACCCTCACTGTTACGCCCCAAAACCGAGGGACGAGACCGGCGCCTAACCGGATGAACCCAGTCAAGCGGACCTGGATTGCCTTTCCTACCCAACATATTACCCTGTGTTCATAACGTACATTATAACATATGAGTTATCCAATTTAGATTCAAAGTACACTTTACAACAAAATTCCATCTTTCCTCTTTTAGTTTTCAACAATAGATACTCCAAAATATACAAGTTACATACAACATTTCTGATTTGCGATCCACAAGTACGAGTGAGTACAACTACCGCCCACAATATACATATACATATACAACCCACACAGTGTCTACGGAGCCTCTAAGAGTTCTTAGGAGTTTTACATAACTTGCCGGAAACAAGGCCCCGGCTATACCTTTACAACATAAGCAAAAGAGGATAGTATAATCCACACGCGGCCCCGGAGAGGAAGAGGGGCTCACCAAAACTGCTGAAGAGATGAAGAGGAGGCACCACTA